>CM029550.1:41321927-41483140 GCA_017141385.1 Sogatella furcifera
ATTACTGCACGACTGGCAATCAACCTTGGAATAGCCTGGATATTAATTGAAAACTTGGTGTTTAGTAAGTCTTTGGATTATTATCCGCGAACCTAATAAACAAGGGAAGTACCGTACTTCATTCTGACGTTGTTCAGTCAACATTTCGAACTTTATTGCTTGACCAAAAAGCATAGAGAAACAATCTCGGCGGAGAAAACAATATTCCCGGAGTCAATTTACTTTTGATCGTAAATCGCGAGAGACGATTCTTCGATTTAATACCTCGATATTTTTAGAGTCGAACAATTTGTGGACTCACGATTCTTGGAGTCGATCAGAATGATGAACTTGAGGGAAAGAGAGATGAAAACAGAAAATGAGAGAGGGAGCAAGAAGGGGAGAAATGAGAGGAGAAGAGGAGAAGTTGAGTGGAGTATTTTTGGGCGGGAAAATAAAGCAGCGGCTAGGTGAAAGGCGATGTGTCACAAGTGCCATAAACAGTCACGTGATCTGCCAGCACGGCAGTAAGCTACAGACGTGATCTGCAACAAAGTTCTTAAATCGAAGGATTTTTGCTATTTTATTAGGGCAGTCGGACTCTCCGCAATATCTTGCATCTCACATAGTTGGAGCTCAATTCACCATTATTCAGTACAAACCATATAATGTGAATAAGCGAAAAAAAGGAGACTCAATAAATTCATATTTGGGAGAATTTGTATTATTTGAAGGAATGGATTGTTTCAAAAGTATCTGCAAAATTAGAAATGCATTTTCGATTCTATTTCCTTTGTCATTTTTATTATTGGTCGATTTTTAAACAATTCTCTTATAATAATTATCTTATTAATGGGTATCATATACATTGCCATTTCTATCTGATTGTTATGAAGTTACTTCTCATATAGATTGGCTGTATTTTCAATTTGTTATTGTATGATTAATCAAATTATCCTTTGAAATAAGTTTTTTTCTCAAAATAAGTTGATACTTCGAAATAAGTAGTTGTGAAAAAATAAACTCATTTTAAAGTGTGCTTTGATTAATAATTATTGATTTATCGAATAGCAAGTGGAATATTAGTTTTTGATTTCTCTTCAATACAGACTTCTCATTTCTGGATAATCGATATTAGATTCTGAGGTTTAATCAATGCGTTTATGAGTAGTTCAGTTCTTTGAATAATGTATTTCTGAACTGAGTGATGCCAGTAGAAAGAAATCCTGATTAAGAATGATTGCGTGAAGAGAAACAATGAATTCGCCAAAGAATGAAGCAAGAGAAGCAGCCAGGAAGGAAAACGTGGTAAAGTTTTGCACCCAGGGTGTAACTTTTGATAAGGAATGGGATGCAGCCTTGCGCCGCGCGTCTATACAACAATGCTTTGGGCTTAATTCCTGTTGAACGGTCATAAATTCCCCTTCTCCATCCCTTTACTGTAATTAATTTATTTGTATCTCGTTAATTGAGCCCGATATGCACTGGTGTTCTATTCTGCTAGAGCCTAAGATTAGCATTGTTTTTCGCAAAGTAATGTTTCAAGAGATTTGCACCCCTTTCTCAATCGATTCTTTAGAACATGATATAATATTTCTTGTAATAATATTAATTTTGTAGTAAATGATAATTCTACTTGAGAATGAGGTATTATCCAGTATATCAAGAAGATTCGTAAGAGATTTGTTATGAAATTTAAACTTGATCACTCTCTTATTTAAGCGTACTTATGTAAATGTGTAATAAAAAACAACAGATAATGAAAAAACCAGGTTGTTGTCTACTATCCACTATATTCATAATACAAATAGAAATTAGAAATTGAACAGAAACATGTTTTCATGTGTACTCACACATCCTCAGCTGAGTACACATCAAAACATGTTCTTGTTTAATTTCTAATTTTTTATTTGTATTAGAAATTAAGTGGATTTGAAACAACTTAGTTTTTTCATTATGGAAAACTACACTACATCAATAATTAATCAACAAATTTTAATAAAACAACAGATCACAATACCCTTCTTAATGTTTCCATTTAAACACAACTAGATTAAAACGCATGAAAATAATCCACTAGAAACTGGAACACCAGGGTACCCCTCACCCCTAGACACTAAGACTTTGTCATTTCGTCAGGTGTATTATGAAAGTACAGAATAAATTTTTTATTATAATCAACTGTGTTGGAGCCAGAACACTGGGCGTCCAAACACGTCACGTGGTAGCTTCAGTGCCGGACTGGCGCCAGGGAGGGGTTCCAGAGGGGCCCAAGATACCCTCAGCACAAAAATTGAAAATTTAATCAGCTGCAGTGAAACGAACAATTTTGAATTAAATTTTAAATCTATTTATTTATTTATTTGATAAGAAGTAAATCATTTTCCAATAAATACTATGATAATTCGACAGATTTTACCAGACTTTCAAGGCCGTTGATTAGAAATGAGGGCCCCTCATCACAAGACAGCTTAAAACGGCCCCTTAAATGCTGAGAATCTTTTTTATATTATAATCATCTGTTAGGTTCTCGAGTCCAGTGCTCAGAAACTGAGGCCAATAATATCTCCAGATCTTATTCTGAATCTGCCTATTGGGCTGTGAATATTGAATTGACTAGCTACTAATAGAGGACTTGAAGTGTGTAAACTAGAATACTGATATTATTCTACATCACTACATAGTAACTTTATAGCTTTTTAAAAAATCGAATATTCTTCAATTTCTTATTGATTTATTTAATGATTCGATTTGCCTCATTAACACCCTCAAAACACTGAATTCAAAAAGGTGATAGTATCATTCCTGAACTGACTCAACCAATAGCAGACAAGTATTCTCAAGTTGGCCATCAGTTGAATATCGAGAACTAGGCCAGAGACAAAAATCGTTTCTGCTTCCCCCCTCCATTTTCTAGTGAATGGAGCTTACTGGGGGCGTGGCCTGAAGCTCAACAAATAGCAGACAGGTATTCTTGGGTCGGCCACCTGTTGAATGTCGAAATCTACTGCAGAGGGCGTGGCCAGACAAAAATCGTTTCTGCTTCTCCCACCATTTTATAGTGAATGAAGCTTTCTGGGGGCGTGGCCTATCGCTCAACCAATAGCAGACAGGTATTCTTGGGTCGGCCACCTGTTGAATGTCGAAAACTGCTGCAGGTTGCGTGGCCAGAGACAATAGTATATTACACAACTAGTTTTGAAAACGTCGTTCTGTGACGTCAAGAATTTGGAGCTTTACATCTTTTGAAAATTATGAAAAAAACAATGAATTGACAAATCGTGAACAAACTGAATTGATAAAGTTGAATGAAGTCTCACTGGACTGGCGTTTTCATTGGCACTTGAAAACAGTAGTTTATCTACTGGCGTAACGAAAAATTCCTATTTTAGTTTTTCATTCGAAATCTAAATGGCTATCGTTTTGAAACGGAATTTCAAACCAGTTTTGTAATGAGCGTTTTTCGTCATCGGAGGAACTTTTCAGCACTGGTACTGATTCCGTTCCGTGTTTCATTTCGAAACCGGCTGATAGGAGCAAGCAGCGGAACTTTCTCTAACCTAAAAGTTGCAACTGAAATCAAGTACCAGTCTGTTCGAAACAGTGAATTAAAAGATACGGGATGATTTGAACGTAGTTTACACCATTCATGAATATTTCCCCTTGACTTTTCGAGTTCCACTCACTCCATATTATAACCTGTGCAATAAAAAGTCTTCGAGTATGTGGGTATTAATTTACAAACAATTCAGCCTGATCCATTGTAGAGAATAGAATGCAGCAGATTGGAGTTTTGGACCGATTGGTCTTACACTCGTAAACACAACAGCCAAAAATAATGTATTATGTGTAGAACAAGTTTATAGTAGAAGGGCTGTTTATAGACGTGTCAATCAATATTCTTGTTGGCTTTCAAAAGATATAGCACAGTAAAATGAAGATCTACCGCGAGTACAAATTTCAAACAAGAGGATTAATCACAAAAAAAAAGGTTTTTGGGATGCTGGACAATTCCAATTTAATTTTACTTTTGTGGTTTTTGTACCTGAGAATGTAAACGTATCATACTTCAAATTGCGAGAAATTCAACCTGTTTGTAAGGATAACAAAGTTCGTTAAAGTTAAAATCCAATGGAAAAATCAGAAAACAAAAGGGGTTGAACTCTGTGTCGTGGATTCTCGAATACATAGAAACTGCATTCTACTGCATTGGTGCCTTGAGATCTCAGAACACTTGAACAGCGAAATAACAACTTAGAACTGTAGACGGTTTACATAGAGTGCCAGCATCTGACAGCTGAGGCTAGGCTAGGGCTAGATCTGCAAGTGCCCCGTTTCCCCGTTTATGGGCACGTCGTATATAAACTTGGGATTATAAGTTCCTGATGGGAGAGAGAAGCAGGTTACTGGAGCATGTCGGCGTTATCTACAGAATTATTAAAGCACTTGTGCTCTAGCTCTGCATACACACCAAATATGCTCGCACGCACGCCAAACACACAACTTGTTCCAAGAGTGTACATTATACATACACTCATACTTCGACATGCCAGCTTGAACATTGAATAACTCTATTACATTGATGAGCAAAGTTGGATAAATGTATTTACTCTTCTCCCTTCATGATTGGGACGCCCATGAATATTCGTGCAATACTTCGACAGTGTATGTAAATGATAATGATGATGATTATCATTACTCAAGAACGAGGCGTGATCAGTTCACAGTATGAGTGCTGTGTTGTTGCAAGAAAGTTACAGTTTGCTACTGCTGCGTTTGTGCTGCGTAATGTGGCTTGAATGGTTGGTAGAATGAATAGAAAACAGCGTGATGCTTGGGAGGACGGGAGAGGAGATTAACTTTTATCTGAGGGTGATGCTTGCATGTGCTTTAAGAATGTGCATGACACTTGCGGCTCGTGCCCACGAAACAGGTCAAGTGCCCGTATGTTTTCTTTACAGCACTTCACCTGTTTTATGGGCACGAATAGCCAGTGGTGCATGAGTAATATGAGGAGTGATGATGAGAGATGAAGACTTGGTTTTAGGTGGTCGGGACCGACGGCTTATAGTCTACTCCGAAATGTTGGGATGAGGGAAATAGTTTTGTGATGATGGAAGATATACTCTATCACAAAGCAGTTGATAAGGAAGAGTAGAGATAAAGATAGTATCGTCAATTATTATATTTGATTTAAATTACAGTAACAGAGGTTATCTCTTGAATAAATAATACTTGAAATCTAGGAAGACTATTAATGAATAAAAATGAACAGTCGAATAAACAGGAGGGGATGGATGGAAAAGTCTTGGTTAAGTAACTAAGGAGAATGAGCGACTATGTTGAGGATTTCCAAATTAATGCAGTATATAAATTTATATCTATAAAAGCGAAATGGCACTGACTGACTTGACTAACCTCTACCGGCCGGTCCACCCAGAGCCCTCTGTACCTGCGTTAGCATACCAAAGCATAGCTCCAGGCGGAGCTAGCGCCACAGTTACGGAGGCGTGCCATTGGGACTCGCCTTGTTTCCCCCTAGGGACGGAGGCGGAACGTGTAGGACCCACCTTGATCCCCCTGAAACTAAGCCAGTTACGGAGGCAGGCCCTGAACTCGCCTTGATTCCCAACCTAGTTACGGAGGCGGACCATAGGACATTGCCTTGATTCCCCCTGTGGTTGACCGCCGCCACCTCGCCCGGCCAGCGTCAACGGGAGATTGGCCTGGGGCCGGGGTCACCGGGGCCAGGTTTCCAGCGCCCAGTTCCGGCGGTACGTGGGCCATTCCAGAGGTGCGTGTCCGAATCATCGACACCCCCTTCGCAAGCCCGGACGTTCCCCCTCAGCTGTCAAGAGGCTTGGAAAAAACGTCTTATCTCTTCTGACCCGCACACCAGCCTGGTGCAGGACAGTCATTCCTAGTGTCCACCCTCCCCAAGGAAAGAGGGCAGAAGGAACCAGAGCACGCGTTTCGGAAAGAAGATGAAATCCCGTTCACTAGGTAAGAGAGGGGCTCCCGGACGGCCCCGCGACCAGCTCCGACTCTCGACGCAGGACCGACCAGGAGAGCCGCCCACCATCTCACCGGACCGAAACTTCCGCCGGAGCCAATGCAGAGGAGCACGACAAGCCGCGTGGGTACAAGCCACGCAGCCATAAGGCAACCTACTGGACCAGCAACCCTAGAGACGGAGGCGGAAGGGCCGTAGAGGCGCACGACTCGCCTGTGAACCCCTCTAGGGCACTGACTGACTGACTGATTCATTCATTCATCACCAGAACTGAAAATCCACTGAACCGAATGCGTTCAAATTTGGCAGTTGGACATTTAGACGCGCGCTAAGAAAAAATTTATGAAACTTCGTAAGGATACGCCAAATATTAGAGTTTTTCTATAGTTTGTCTCACTAACACTGCCAATACTGTAAGGGAACCCCCTGGCTAGACGGAGAAGGCGAGCGAAGCGAGCCTGCCGGCTAGTAATGAAAATATTCGGCTCACAGAGTATGAAATAAGATTTATGACTAAGCTATTATGTTCAGAATGGTTCTATAATCATTTCCTTCGCATTTATTTATTATTTCAGTCTCCTCAATAATTTATTCTGTGCTGATTTGTGAGAAACGAATATTTATCGCTTTCTCAAGAAACCAATATTGCGTGATTATTATTGTTATTTTATGTATCAAGGATTCATGGACTGTAATAAGTAGAAACCTGTTCAATCAATACAAATAAAATGACTTACACTTCATTGGTTCTTAACAATAACTTTTTCAATAAACATTTTTCTCTATAATAGCCAACATATTGATAGCTAAAACTTGAGATAACTCATTCGGGCACTTTGAGTATTGCTATATATTATTATGTACAATTGGATTCATCCAGTATGAATTCATTCATTAAATTGGAGTTTCATCACAAGAGGAACAACGATACAAATAATCGGTATACAACCGACAGTTGTTGAGGAATCATGAAGAAGCAGCTTCGCTTTTTCTAATGTAAGGAGGCAACAGGCCTTCTGAGTGGTCTGATTGGCCGACCCGCTTCCTAATCGAATAACAACGGACATTAATCGCCGCTGCATCGATCCCCGGCTTTATTAAAAAGCACTTCCGCAATAGTTGGCTCGTTCGAGAAAGCGATTTTTCCCCTCAGCTTCTAATTGAATTGTACACAAGTTTGACAGAGTGACGGCTAGTCTTCCACCGAGAAGAGTGAAGGGTGGAAGGGTTGAAAAAGAAAGGGAGATAGATGGGTGGGAAGAGGGTGCAAAACGAGGAGAGGGCAGAAAATACGTAAAAGAGGAATAAGAATGAGTTAATAGAAGGGAAGGAATCAAAATGAAGTGAAGTAGAAGAGGAAAAATGAGGAAGAAAAGGAACGAATATTGAGAGAGATTAAGGCATAGACTGACCCTATACTTATATTACTATACTATACTATATTTATAACCAGGTCCACTATATCTACTACAGTGACTTGTATAATCATCTACGATATAGCCTATAGGAGGATTAAGATAAGATTTGATTCAAAATTAATAAAAACAAAATATTACAGCTTCATTTCTGAATTTCTAGGAGGATAAGAAGGTAGTACAAAAGCATAGAGTGTTGAAAAGGAAAAGTAGAAATTGGAGGACAAGGATTAGTGAGAGGGAAAGGAGAAAGAGGTATGAAAGAAGAAGAAAGATGGTAGGGTTCAGAGAAGAGAGAAATAAGCGAGGTGACGGATGCGAGTAGAATGACAAGGATATAAAGGAATATAAATAACGATAAAGAAGGAAAGATAAAGAGAAGAGAGGAAAGTGGAAATAAAGATAAATGAGAGCCGATAATATGATAAAATATGAAATGTGAATAGGAATAAAGTGGAATGAGAGAAGCAGTAAGTAGAGGAGAGAAAAATAGATGGAAAGAGGAAAGGATAAGGAGGTAGGAGAAGGAGAAAAAAAGGAGAAGAAAAACTACAGGGGATATGAGGAATTTATGAAATTTGATGAGGGAGGAAAATCTAGTAGAGGAAGAACAAAATCAAGAACTAGAAGCAGAATAGGTTGGAGGGAAATAAGGAGGAGAAGAAGAAGAATATTGAGGGAGAGGATGGGGAAAAAAGGGGAAGGAGCTCGAAAAGTGGGAGAAGAAGAAGGAGAAGGAACTGGAAAAGTGGGAAGAGAACCAAAAGGAAATGTAGGATTTGCGAAGGATGTAAGGGGAGGAGTGAAGGGGAAGGCAAACAGAAGAATGAGTATTGAGGAGCAAGGTAGTATGGATTAGAAGCAATCAAAGCCCTCTGACCTTGTTACTCTCCTGGATAGAGTATTTCGAATGTCTTGCCTATCGTGACTTTCGACGTTCAGCCGTTTGAGCCTCTAAATTTAGCATGACAGGCCACACTGCAACGTGTCTATCCAGTTGCTCCCAATACTACTTTGCAAACAAATCAAGCTGCGTTCTTCACGTAACAATCAGCCAGCCCACCATTTCCCAACTTAACAATAATTGTGACAGCTTTCTACCAAATTATTCCACTGTTGACTTCGTGCTTGCTGGTACCGTCAGTCTTAATCTCACAAGTCAATAACATTAGATTGTATATGGCATTTTCTAACTTCCAAAATAACTTTGCAGACCTACTACGAGTACATTTGTAGGTTCCTGATCAAATAGGTCGTTTTCGGTGGGTCCTTCTCGTTCAAATGTTCAACATTTGCGATCAAGTAGAATACTATTGAGTTCCTATTTGCCAGTTAATTTCCTCTTAGTGGATCCTACATTTCAAATTGAAAAATATAATTTCAAGTCATTTTTTATAGTTGTGATGCTGTTTTGGATTCTATAAAACCTCATATATAAATTCTGAATTATCTATCATAGTTTTCTATTTTTGTAAGAGGAAATTTGTGAGTAATGGAAGTAAAATTGGTGGACATAACTCAAGTTCAGAATATTTTTATTAAATTTTGGAAAAAATACGTTTTGGACGTTCTGTCTGTGTTTCATCCATGATGATTTTGGAGAATGTATTCTCCCAAATAAATGACTTATCAACTTTATTTCATAGATACAGGGAGCCAATTGAACTATCAAGTTAATAAGTTGAAGATCTTGTCTTGAGACGGTTCTTTACTCCCGAAACGAGAAACGTGATAGATTCAATTGTCAATTCACAAGATAAACCTGTTGAAAAACTTTAAAATTTAGTTCAATTGGAAAACTACATACCTGCGGAGTAGTTTGGAGGAGAGCATTTCTTCGAAATTCGAAAAGTCGAAACGTTTCCTAATACATGAATCACTGGAGAAGTGATTGTGTAGCATAAGTAGAATCTAGAATTACGCGTACTGTGGATTGCGTAAGTGAATTGTGCTATCTGTCTATCTATCCCTACTAGCGTTCTAGAGAGCGTTGAGATTGTTGAACTAACAATAATGTTATCCCTACCTGCTATATGAGTGAATGTGCTTGTCAACATTGAGGTTGACCAATGATGATTATTGGTCTGAAACTCAGAAAGTGCTGTTGATTATTGAATATTCAAACAAAGAATTCAAATGAGTATGAGACTAAAAGAATAAACAGTTTATGACTGCATTATTTATTGGTTATGAATATGGATTTTGGAATGGATAATTATTTCTATGATGTATAATAGAGGTCGAAATTAATATGATATTGGAACATCAATGCATGAGTAAGGTTACAAGCCAAATATTTTCCCTTCCCATATAGCTTACTCAAGTGAATACCTCGCAAAATCGATGTTACCACAGCTGTTGTCTTCACACTATCCAACAAGCAATACCTCTAAAACAGAGCTCTCTTGGATTGGGTTGTCACTAGATACTCAATAATTCATAACCTACACCTCAAGGAGAAGTATATGTAATGAATACTGACAGTTCTTTCAAAATATTGTTTTTTAATGTATTGAATACCTGAGATATTGCATATTTTATATTACACGTTCGAAATGGGAGCACTACATAGCCTATACGTCAGGATGATCCCGAAAGGTTACTGTATAAAAACACATCTTTATCGAATTAATTTGCCTCTCGATACTTAATAATCAAAGCTCTCCACTACAGGAAGAAAATTAATTTTGTTTTTCAACGTTATATGTAAAGTAAGTCAAATTATATTTTCAAGCATTTGGAATAATTAGTGAGCCTGCTTTAAAATCTATATCTATAAGAGCGAAATGGCACTCATTCATTCATTCATTCATTCATTCACTCATTCACTCACTCACTCACTCACTCACTCACTCACTCACTCATCAGCAGAAGGAGAACTAAAAATCTACGGAACCGAATGCGTTCAAATTTGGCAGGCATGTTCAGTTGGACCGTTAGACGCGTACTAAGAAAGGATTTTTGAAACTTCATAAGGATACGCCAAATATTTGAGTTTTTCGGCGTTTTCTTGATTTTTTCGAGAACCAATTGGTAGAAATATTGATATTTGGTGGACTGGTTCAGATAAGGTCGAGAAATGTTGTGTTGAAATATTTTTCAAGTCCGTTCAAGATTACACCAGTAACAATTGTTTTTCAAAATTGTACAGGGTTCGCCGATGAAGTGGGATGATTTGAACGAGTAACAGATTGTTTGAGAAATTTTTGTAATTTTTTCACCATAGATAGAAATAGGAAATGTAGCCATTTAGTGTACAATAAGTGAAAATCATTTTTTTAAATAAATCATCTTCCAAATGTCCTCCATTGGAATCTATGCACTTTTGCAGCCGGGCCTGGAAGTTTCCCATGACATTTCGCAGCATGTTGAGTGGTATTCCTCCAATCTCATCTCGAATCCGTTAAATCCGTTGTTTTAGAACTGGGATAGTTCTGAGTGGATCTCTTTGAAAAAATCTCGTTTTTAAGTAGCCCCATAGAAAAAGTCACAGGTTGATAAATCTGGAGAGCGAGGGGCCAAGGGATATCCCCGTTTCGAGAAATGACGTGGCTTGGAAACAAAACATTTGCAGCATTCATGGCAATTCTCGCAGTGTGGCTTGTTGTTCCATATTGTTTGTTCATTCAATAGAAATCGGGCGAATTTTGGTGTAAGAAAGTTATGAATCATTCGATGTAATGCACAAAGTTGAAAGTCACAGCAAATCTACCCGTTTCTTTCAGGCCCGGCTGCAAAAGTGCATAGATTCCAATAGAGGACAATTGGAAAATATTATTAAAAAAAATTTTTTTTGACTTATTGTACACAAAATGGTTACATTTCTACTTTCTATTCATGATAGAAAAAATAACAAAAATACAATTTCTTAAATAACCTGTTGCTTATTCGAATCATCCCTCTTCATTGGCGAACCCTGTGTAGATGTATTGCGGGTTGCATATACAGTATTCCGCCTTGATACAACCAACGGTGGCCTATATAGTTCAGTTGAATGTTGATTCTATTGTCTTCAAGGACCTTACTCTCCGGATTTTCTTTTGGAATTAGAAGACTTTTCACATCACTTTACTGAAATTAAATATAACCTCAACAAGCAATAGCAAAAATTTCATTCATGTTGGTGTTCAATTCCTTCTGCGACTATTCTTTATTTTATTCCGCAAAATTTGAAAAAGTTTCGTTTACGACTTTATTGTCTGTGTTTTCATCCAATAAGTGTATTGTACTATCTGAAAATATTTTATTAAAAACAGTGTAGCTCAATTCAATGAACTTACTTGATAAAACATTATAAATTATTATCTATTGAGACCTCTAGATAGTTGATGGAACACGAAAGTCTCTATTATTTGACAGGGCGCTTTGCCTTCTCATAGTTTCCTGGTGCAGAGGGTGTTCGGGGAGACTTCACAAAGTTTAAAGGGTTGGAACGAACAGGTTGGACTCGAGTTGGGTCTGGGTTTGGGTCGAACGATCACCGCTTAATGAAGTGTCAGTCACTTGTTAACTGTCAAAAACTGCCTCGTCGTCATAACTACTACAGTCATGGTGCACGGAGGGGGGAGTGCGAATCAAGGGGTCGACGAAACTAATCTTACAACGACATCGGAGCCACCCGCCATCAACTTTGTAATTCGGCGCTAATGACTTCATCGCATAAATGAAGCCACTGTCGATTGGAGGGGAGTGCAGACTTTAGATAGAATCATAGGTGGTGGATTTTGAATCAAATCGATATCGCTGATACAAAAGATTTTTAATGGATTTACACTGAAATTCAGCACTTGAGAGATGAACAAAACGGTTATTGCAACATATTTTAATAAAGAATTCAATAAGGAACCTTTCACCAGAGAAGACAATAAAAGTGAATGTGAATTGTGAGTGCAGTTTATTCAATAGTTGCCTGATTATTATCGAATAGGTTTTTAATAAGCATTCTGTAAAACATGAATAAGACAGTTGCAATCTAAGTTTGATGAATAACTTTAGTTCGAATAATACAATATAAGTTTGATACATAAGTCTTTCGTATAGATTTTTTCATCTCATTGCACATCCAAATTTTCGAATTTGTAACAAATAATAAAAAGTACATCTTTCAATATTGTTCAAAAATTCATTCACTAAGTTTCAAATAGTTCTCCTACCTAATCAAGTACGTTCTGTTATTCATAAGATCTTAAAGTTCTAACAATTTTTCATCATCAATAGTTATAATCATGAATCAGGTTTTTAATAAATAAGTTCACCGAGTAATTCAGAGGAAAATAAGCAGAAGTAAAAAAATGTATGAGCTCTATTACTTTATTGCAACCAAAATAAATATGATCACAATCAAATTATTGGAAAGGAGTGGCAGGTAACTTACAATTCAAATGTCATTAAAATCGAGATTGAATTAGATGGAATATGTACAGTATCAAGATTATTATCAATAGCAAAAGCTCAGCTATCGTAAAGGGAGCAAGCAAAGAGCGGTTTAGTTTATCGAACTATTGACTCACGTTTTTGCTCTATATACACAGACGAACTAAGTTCAGGTGTGAGACAATGGGAAGTTTGAATTGACCGCAACATGGTCGAAACAGTTTCAATGATTTACAATCCAATCGTGGCGCTTCTAATTAAATTCGACTACTCAAGCACTCTCACTCTCCCACTAACACGAGGCCAATGTTCAAGAATCATGATCAGGTGGACTTTGAGCTTCTGAGTGCTTCTTCCCTCTCTTTCTCCCGCCAACAAACTTCCCATATCTCTATCACACTCCTCAACAGACTCATGAACAAAGTCTGGAACATTTGCATAGTTTCAGGTCTTCATCCCTCCAAGGCATGATCCTCCCAACATCTTCACAATGCCTTTGCATCACAGAATCATCTCCCCATCCCCCTCCCCCCACCGCCAACCCCTAATTCCTCGACTCATCCACCTCAGCTATTATCATTCCATCCTTACCAATCTCGTAGACTTTGTAGATTCTTTCTCACCTCCTCTCACATTCCTTCTTTCTAATTATTAAAGAGCACTAACTTAGTACGTAATCGAAATTCCTGATTCACAGACAATAGTGTAAACTTCATCTGAATTTAGAATTTGATGGATTTCAACTTCTCATTAAACTCTATTCTGTAACAAGAGAGCTATGATAATGTGGCAAATGAATCAGATCAACTTTCAAATTAGAATTTAGCTCTGAGAGAATAGTTTTATGATTCAGCACCCTGATCTAAAACTCTATAGGGCTTCCATCCACTGTCAGTCGGACAGTGACAGTTTAGAACTTTGAGTGGATGGGAAAACCGACAATCGAAGACTGCAGTAAACCTGCATTCCGAACAATGATTTTTGAATTCTTGTTAGTGGACAGTGAACGTACGAATTGTCAGTGGATGGGTCTGAGTCCCTCAGTACTCATTGTAAATAAGCTTTCAAAGTAAAGTACCCTCTCATTTTCGATAGAACTCACTTATCATGATCATGTTAAATAAATTCGATTATCCTAATTATTATTAAGTGAGAGCACACAAGCAAGACAGTGAATCTTCTGCACGTAAATAGGATATTAGTAGATCGCGTTTCAATCTCACATAGGATAGACACGACCAACTACGTGATAACATTCAAACTTTCATTAATAACTTTGAAAGGCACGCCTATCCTAATACTCTACGTTTCAGTCTAATGTAAACAAAGATAGTAATTTTAAAATTGGAGATTTGCCTGGGTACGAGAAAGATTGCTACAGTTGAGAGAAGGAGTATGTGTTGGAGATCCCAGCTAGACAATGTTGACGCAATGTTGTCTGGTCTTTTATTAGGTTAGAGCTGCACTGTATAGTCTGCCCAAGCGAAGAAGGCATTCTTGTAAGATGGGGAAAATGACTCCAACTCGGTCAATATTGGTTCAAAAAATATAGTTGCAATCTTAAATTGTAGGAAACGTTCTGATTCTCAATTTAAGATCAAATTAATATTTTTTGAAACAATATTAACCGAGCTGGAGTCTTTTCCGCATCTTACAAGAATGTCTTCTTTGCTTGGACAGACTAAACATTCTACAGTGTACTGCCTTTATGTTACGTGTCCCGGCGTGACTGGGCTCTGGTCTAATATGATTGCTTTTATTAAGGCGACTATGGTCGCCTCGGAATCCATTACCGGGGAGAACCATTATTAGTCCATTATCCAAGATAATATTGCCGTGCAACTTCTCATTTTCTTGCTGGAGGGTCCAAGGTTCCAGTCTCTTCTAGCACGCTAATAAGATAAAAGCTAGTCTTATTCAACCACAATGTAATGCTCCGGCCTATTATCACCTTCAACCGGGGTTTTTGTCTCGATCGATGTCTTCTGAAGATTCGTTTCAATTCTGTTCTCAATTAATAATTATACCGTACTTGAAGATCAGAAAATGACGTGACTCTTACTTTTATTGAGGGTTTTTTGAATCTACAGATACGGAATTAATTATTGTCGAAATTTCTTATTCATTTAGGAACTCATGCATGGACCATTGAGAATCTTATGATCTCGTTTTTTCATCTCTTTCCATATGATCAACTATGATGATAGAACTATTCATTTATTTATTTGAGAAAATAAAATACATTATGGATAAAACACAGACAGAACGTCAAAAATGTTTTATTTTCAAAATTGAATAAAAATATTCCAAATGGTTATATCCATCAAAATCACTCCAATCACTCACAAATTTCCACTTATAATTTTATATACAACTATAATTAATTAATTTATCGTGTAATGCCCGCCTGATTCCTCCTACAACAAAATTTGTTCAAGTTTTTCTCAAAATTTATCAATTCTCATTTTGGCTATTATTTCCAGCTTTTCAAAACACTCAGAATCCACTGAGAACTTCTAAGCCCGGGAATTTTTGGAGTTATCAAACACAATACTAATATGACAATAATCTCAATGATTCACTCCCAGTTTTGCAACAGAATTGCAATAATAAACCAATTGCCTATTAATAAACCAGTCAACAATATCACTGAGTGGCAGATTGAGATTATCTTTAGAAGTCGAATAACAGTTGAGTGACACTCAATAATATTTTATGTGGATATGAATACTGAACGTTTGTAATTAACAAATTGATTTGTTAATAAGCTGACGAGAGACGAGATTCATTTCATTCGGCTTTTAAGTTTGCCCAGTTTTAATTAAGTGTTCCTGTATGCAGGCAGTTTCACCAGAGTTGTTATTCGAATACATTATTATTATTATTATTATTATTATTATTATTCGTGTCAATGCACCGATTCCATGGATCTGTTTATTATGATGAGGTTCACTTGTGTGATCAAACTGTTTGTACAAATACATTTAATTACAGAGCGTACCGGTAAACAAATATAAACTCCCCTCGTCCACACAATTTGAGGCTACCTTCAAAGAGTGTTGCGGCTGTTCAACACGGCCGGCCAATAGTGTGAAGTTTTGTACGGGTGATGAATGCGGGATAGGCAAGAGGTGATGTGAGGTAGGGTGAGAGAAGGGCAACTCCATCCTTTCATGTTTGTTAAATGGCTGGAACTCATTATAGAAACACTTTGGATCCACATTCATTAATTGGCCTCAAGCATTCACCGACGCATAGGCCTGATTTTGAAAAGTACCCTCATTCAAGCCTTGGAGTCTCCAATGCAAGTAATGATGCTTAGTAATGGTTATTATATGTTGAACAGTGGAATAATAATGAGTTTTTCATAATACCTTTCATTACCACATAATTATTTGATTGTACCTGCTTCATTATTCCCAATTTAATTTTTGTTTGATTAATTTTGATATCATGTTCGGACGTTTACAAACGAAGTTGAATATAAATGCTCTCCATCTATGATACTTTATTTGAGATCAACCTACATCTTAAACCTTCATCATCATCATTCATCATCACTCATTCATCCTTTGCTTAAAATACTTGGAAATCAAGTCGCAATTGTAAAGAAAGAATGAAGAACATAACGTGGGTTATTAATCAACTAGATAGTCTATAGTCTATAGTCAGACGTTCCAGATGCCTTTCTGACTCCAGACACCAGTATATTATCTTGATGACTTCCACAAACGTCATACCTTCATAACAAACTTGCAGTTTGAAAATGTACTCTTCACTGAATGAATTTGGTGGAACATTGTTTGAATTTAATAGTCAACATTGGAGGAAATCGGGAAAATATGGGTAAGGGTAATTATGATTTTATTGTAAGGGTAATTACATAGATTCTGATATATAATTCTTCTACTTCCTTTTTAAGCAGAGATCCAATTCCAATCTATTTTACTTGATGTTAGACTGATACTAGGATGTTAGACTGTTACTTGCTACCTTCTATTTCTCTCATGTCTAAATCTTTGCCTTTCTTTGTTCCAACTTCTTCCCAAACATGTTATCAACTATTTAATAACAGTGGTTAGGCGTGAGGGCAACTTCTGTGCATGAATCCAATTGATATTCTTGTATTTTATCGGTGTTAAATCTAAACACTTCGATAATTCCAAAAAGTTTCATCGTAGTGAATAAATTATACAGGATTAAACCATCAATTTATTTGTTTATCCAATTGTTCAGTGCTTGAATTTCTCCGATTCTTGAATCGTGATCAGAGGAGAATCCATGATACTTTGAAAGAACTAGTGACTTCGCTTCAAAAGTAAGAATAGATTTGTTCGAAGTCGACAAAAGAGAACTTGTAGGTCGACATAGAGACTCAAAATATCTTATTCACTTGTATATTATATCTTATAATGATAATAACTCGAACGTTATTATGAATTTTATAATAATGAAATCACGTTCATACAAAAAATCATATTTAGAAATAACAATAATTGACCGAACGTGAGTGAGGTCTAAGATTCAAGTCGACGATTTTGCATTTGTTTGTATGTATGTATGTATGTTCCGCATTTACGACTGAATGCGGCAATACATTCTAATGAAATTTGACAGGGATGTTCCTCTTGAAACCGCGCGTCGATGTATATATAAGGTTTTTCGACAATTTTCATTATTAAGGACGAAAAAAGGGAAAAAGGATTGAACTATTTTCTTGATATAGGTATACTCCATAAATGATTTGATAGTATATTTATGTTGATATCACTAAACATGTGATATTATGATACTCATAATAAAAAAAAATCAAAAATTTCTACTTCAGATGATATACTTTCATTGAAGTCAGCTGAGATATTTCAGATGAATACTAAGGTAAGTTTTTTTTATGCGAAACGGTCAGACGTCGACCGCAGGCTGACAACCAGAGCTGTGATTGGCTATACAGCTGTTCGACTGCAGCCGACCGTCGGACTGTTTTGCATGAAGGAAAACAATACTACAATAATTATAGAGACTGATGCCCGGTTTTCCAAATTGATGCACCCTCAAATTTTGACGAATCGTGACGAACTGATGCCGACATATAGAGCGTGACTGTGGCCACTGCATTGCTGACTTTCTCGCGCCGACTTTCGGAATCCACGCACAATCTGAACGTACCGTGAATACAGACAGTGCTTTTATGATGCAAGGAACATGGGTGACTTCGTGAGGTCTACCGTTCACAGAACTACTAGTTGAGAATATGCTAAATATAATAATTCTGTAACTATTCACTATAAACGATATTAAGCTATGTCATTACGTAATTGTAAACGAAAAATTTTATTCTGCCCAGAAATGAATTTCTTTTATCTGATGTTATTCAATTAACTATTGAGACATAAATCTTCCTTAAGATCTCTCAAGACTTCATCACAGAGGTTGTTTCTCAAGTAAAATATATACAGGGTGTTTCAGGGGGAATGTGCAATACTTCTCAGGCTGATTCCCTACACCAAGTAGACAAAAAAGTTCTAAAATAATCAATTCCTATGTAAAATTAGCTGAGGAATTCAATGAAACCAGTTCCAAGTTTGTCACTTTAACTGTTTTTGAGATAATTGGAAAAATTTGCTAGAAAACGCAATTTTTCAACAATAAGGGTAATAACTGGATAAGGAATCATAAAATCGCTACTAAACACAAATTTTCATGTTTTGACTATTTTTCGATTTTTGATCGCTATTTCTGAGATTTGGGTATCATTTAAAAAACCCGACGCCATGTAACTTTTCTTTAGAATACGACTCTCTTCAACTTCCATTAATAAAAAATACAAATTTATGATTCCTTACTTAGTTATAACCCTTATTGTTGAAAAATGGTGGTTTTTAGCATATTTTTCCGATTATTTCAATAACCGTTGAAAGTTACAAACTTGAAACTGATTTCATTCAATTTCTCAGCTAATTTTACATAGGAATTGATTATTTTAGAACCTAAGTGAAGCCTCTAAAAAATTAGAAAAATTAATATATTTTGAAAAATCTCAATTTTCCGTCATTGTTATCTCAGTAACAAAGCGTTTTCGGGGGTTGGTCCCATGGAACTTTTTTGTCTACTTGGTGTAAGGAATCAGCCTGATAAGTATCGCACACTACTCCTGAAACACCCTGTATATCTGTGTCAACTCTTTCCATTGTGATGAAGTTTTGAGCGACTTGCCCAATTACACGTTGTAAGTTTTGGATAGACCTATTTCTTTACTCGAGCACATATTCAATAATAGTCATAACAATTTCCTTACAGAAAACAGATTGGAATTTTGAAACAATGTGACACTTGGAAAGTCTTTTGGACACCTCATAATGGTTAATATGAATAAATATTATGAAAAAATAAAGCTTTCTAGCTAGAATCAAAAGTTCCTCCATACACAATCAACTTAGTAGAAGAAAATTGGAATGAAGCAAAATAAATAGTTTTTTTAGCAAATTAATACAAAATTGTTTTGAGCATATACATTTTTAAATTGACCACCTATAATTCATTTTTAAAGATAACTAATCTGAGGTGTCAACCGTCAATACTTATCAACAAAAATTCCAAGGTACTATACCCTCACTTCACTTCACTTCACGATCACTTGAGACGAAATAAAGAAACTTTTTGCATGTTCACTATGTTCAGGTAGCTATTTTTGTTTGAGCTTGAGGAAAAGCCAAGAACTGTGATTGACTACAGCTGTTCGACTGCGGCCAACCGTCGTATGAAGTAATACCTCCCTTTACCTGCACACACGCGCAAAAAAATTGTTCATTTCGTCTCAAGTGATCGTGAATAGGGTATAGTCTTGTAATTGTTGTAATTGTGTATGGGGCCCTTCGCATACTCAATACCTTCATGACAAAAATCACATACGAGCACTACCGTTCGACAAAGCGTAACAAACAAAGCCTATTCAAATCTTACAAGCAGTACTAGCAAATTGAAAATCCCTATTAAAAGGCGGCATAATAGTTTTTTATGCATCTCATTGACAAAAAATGTTCCTCTACTTCAACGACCACTTTTTCTTGAATATAAAAGCTCCGAAGTAGGATAGCAGATTTGATCTGATTTGATAGCAGATTTGAATGAGCTTCAATGTGGTAAGGATTATACAAATTTAGCTGTTGGGTAACTGGAAATAGTCAGATGGAGCAGCAATACCAAGTAGCAGGAAAAATAGAAAGAAGGAATTGCTTTCAGAACTGTGTCAAGAGTTTCTTGACTGTGGATTATGTCTGAAATATCAAACAGATGGAATAGATAAACTCTTTATGAGCCCGGGAAAAACAAATATTATCCACAGAACACTTTAAAAGACAGTATTCAATCATTGGCAGATGTTTTTCAAGAAGATATTGAACAAGTTCATGATTACTTCTTTTGATATTGAGAACTATATGGATTGAAATATGGAGCAAGCTGAATAAATCAGGTTGATAGCTATAACTTTTGTTTATTATAGTACAAACTCTAAAGGGAAATCGAGTTGGAAATTGGAATAATTTTCTAAACCAGAGTTGTTGAAAACAGCTTTCCAACAGTCGATAACGAATACGTAGTTTATAGCTAGCCTCAGTTCACATTAGCTCAAAACGGAAATATAGTTGAATATTTGAAGTAGTTTCTTAAAATTGTAATATTTCTCGAATAAATTGACAGATGCAGTCAGTTGCAGATAGCCAGCAATTCCTCTTTCTCTACTCATATCAGTCTACCAGAGTTTATAAAATTCAGAAATGGATTAAACTGTTGGAAGGTCTTATATATTTTTCCGACGTATTTATAGCCTACACAAAATTCTTAAATAAGATAAAACGATGCTATTGTGTATGAAATGCAAGTTTAAAAAAGGCCTAATCAAATTCATTCATCAAAAAGTAAAATAATTGATTCGGCATTGTATTCATTCATTGTATCCGTGGAGACTATGTCTCCATCCAAAAAGGTGTTATAACTCATTCGATTAGATTGCTCATATTAGTTACTAGCCGGCAGGCTCACTTCGCTCGCCTTCTCCGCCTAGCTAGAAATCGAAACATAGAAAAAACATAGCACAAGTGAAAAATTTGTATTCAGTAGCGATTTTGCTATTTTTTATCTCTATTTCTGAGATTTGAGTAACATTTATACAATCGCCGCCATCCAACTTTCTCTTTAGAATCCGACTCTCTTCAACTTTCATTAGAAAGAAATACAAATTTATGATTCCTTATCCGGTTATAAACCTCAATTGTTGAAATATGGCGTTTTTAGTATATGTCACCCATCATCTCAATAACCGTTGAAGTTACAAACTTCAAAAAGGTTTCATAGAATTTCACAGCTAATTTTTCATAGGAATTGATAATAATTATCAAAATTATTTTGGAACCTGATTAAAGCCTCTAAAAATTATGAAAATTGATGTACCCTATTTTAAAAATTTTAATTTTCCGCCATTGTTATCTCGGTAACAAAGCGTTCTAGGGGATTGTCCCATGAAACTTTTTTGTCTACTTGGTGTAAGGAATCATTTTGAGAAGTATTGCACATTCCTCTTGAAACATTCTGTATAAGGCTCTAAAGCTGCTTCATCATAGCTTCCATTCAATTCAATCCAATTCTCATTTTTTCAGGACATAATAAAAATGGTCCCTCTAAAACTCAAGGTTTTTCAGCAGATGCCTAATTATACTATATAATACAAAATATTGATAGAATAAAATGTTTCAATCAAATGAAATCTCACTTTATCAAAAAAAAAGAATATCATAAAGATGATAAATGATGGATAATAATTGTCTCCAATATTTTTACATAGAATTGTATCCAATAACTTTATAACATTCCATTACGACTCTTAAGGTAATATTTTAGCCTATCACACCAGAAATTTCATTATTTACAGACCTAAATGTTTACAATATAAATGTTTCTTCCTTTCAAGTTGTATTACAAATTCATGCAGGCCGTTTTGGAAGTGATACCATTGAGTTCTGCAAACGAATATGAGTTGAATCAAAGAGGACATTCATAATGAAGAAATCTTCCATTCTATGGTTAAATTGAGACGTTCTAGACGGAGCCGAAAAATGTTGTTTGGAGAGGGAGCCACCTATTTGTGCACGTATGATATTTGAGGTGCGCTGAGTGTATATTAGCCATTCAGAACAAGGCAACCGAGTAGTAGGATTGCGAGGTCGGAAGTTCTCAATTTATGTAGGAAGAGCGGCAAGTGGTGACTGGGTTCAAGTGCCAATACAGGAGCTGAGATTGCGTTCGATGGTTTTTCTCAGACAGCCGCCACTTGAGAACGGAGGAGAGAATAATGAGACGATAAAGAGGGAGCATGGTTGACCCTAGAGAGCATCAGATAACTCACAATGTAGGTGAAGTCTGTCCAAGCGAAGATAACATTCTGGCAAGATGGGAAATTAACTCCAGATTGGTCAATATTGGTTCAAGAAATATAAATTCTGTCTCCAATTGTGAGAAACATTCTAATCTACGATTTGAGACCAAATTTATAATTTTTGAAACAATATTCAACGAGCTAGAGTCAATTTCCCATCTTGCCAGAATGTCTTCTTTGCTTGAACAGACCATATGTAGTTGCTCTGCATACAAGTATGTGCGGTCAAGGCGTGAATGGGGAAATGGACTCTTTTTATTCACAGGAAAGGGATCTGCCCAGTATCTGGCGTGGAATCGGTTAGGCGCGAAGCAGTGCAACGCCGCCTCAAGTTCATCGCCAACTTATTTTCTCCTTCGCCGACTCTCAAAGGCGGCTAAAGAATGCTGGAGCGAGCCGAAAAGAAATAGAAAAAGGGAGAATGAGTGGGGAAAGAAGAGGGAATAGAAATATATCATGGAGGATAGAGAAGAGAGAAAAGGTAGAAGGGAAGTGGGAGGACGAGGGAGGAAGGAGGAGAAGGAGGAGAAGGAGAAGGAGGAGAAGGAGGAGAAGGAGGAGAAGGAGGAGAAGGAGGAGAAGGAGGAGAAGGAGGAGAAGGAGGAGAAGAAGGAGAAGGAGAAGGAGAAGAAGGGTGAGAAGGGGAAGAGAGAGGAAAATGAGTGACGAAGAAGAAGGAGGAGGAGAAGAAGATGGTGGAGAAGGAGGAGAAATATGAAAAAGAGGTGAAGGAGGAGAAGGAAAGTGGTAGGAAGAGGAGAACAAGGAAGTGGAGGAGAAGGAGAAGGAGGTGGAGATGGAGGTGAAGGCAGAGAAGACAATGGAAGGAGTGGAGGATGAGATGGATACAGGAAGAAGGAAAAAGGGAAAAGCAAGACAGAATCAGAAGACCGGTAAAGTGCGGTCTGAGCAAACAGGCCCAAAAGAAGAAATGTTACATGTAGCCTTACAAATAAAATGTTTACATGTGAACTTACAAAGGAATACCCAATGGTCTCGCCGCACAAATCCTCTTTTCTGATATATTTTTTGTATCGTTTGTCAACAATCTTTTGTTAGGGAAAATTGACTTATCCTGTATGTATATGCATTCTAATAAAGAGAAATATTTATCATTTCATTGCATTAAAAGTCAACCAGTTTGAGTGCATATGATAATAAATAGTGTTTACTTAAAAATTTATCAGCAGTTCATGTGGATTTGTTCAACGTTTACTGGTGGTTTATAATCAAATGCATATTTACTACGACTATGAACATCAATAATACAAACATTGTAACATTGAGAACTTTTGATTACTGTAAGGAATAGTGAGTTAATAATACATGGTGTAAAAATACTAGTTTATTTTGAGAAAATATTGTAAGATTTTATTAAAAGAATGAAAAATGTATGTTACGGTATAAATATAAATTGTATTCTCAACTATTGGTTGCTTTGGGATTAGTTAGATATGCATGACAGTTGTTCTCGAATATGATTTGGACTTTACAATTTTAAACTTATTTGCATTATTCAGTACAGATAGTTTACATCCTTTCCATTTAATAAAATTGGAAGAACTGATGGTGATGTTGTGAAATCTCTCCATAATAAGAAAACTAAGAAGTTGTCAAATTTCACAAAAAATTTCTGTATGCTTTCATAATAAAAATTTTTTGTAGAATTTGACATCTTACTTTTTCATTTAGATTAAAATTATTTATTTGCAGTTGCGAAATGTTCATTTGTGCATATCACTCTCTTCAAAGCTCTTTCAAGGCCAAGTGTTAATGGAAAGGATATCTTTATTATCCTCTCCCAAGAATGGACATATATGTGTATAAACTTCGCCTTTCCACTTGGATAACTTATGGATAACTTAGATAATTCAACACTCCTTATTCATTTTGCAGAACCTCGAATTGAAATTTGTATAAATTCTGCATTCATTACTTCACCGTTTTTCGTATTTTTACTAGAAGTTTCTATTTCGTGAAATTTATAGGATAATTTTGTTTTACTCATTTAACATATTACAATGTAAAATCTAAGCCGAATTTTGTTATCTATTTGAATTAAGTAATCTAATCTAATCTGATCTTTTTAAATTAATTTTCATTTTTCTTTTTCTATTTTATGAAATAGTATTAAAATGATTCCACTCTAAGACTTTACTCAGTATCCTAGTTCCATTTAATCCACTTGAATTTCTCAATAGTCCTGTTGGGATAAAATTATTCAAATGTAAATAATTTATAATTTATTTGAGAACTACTCAATAGCGCTACTAATATGCTATCCATAGAACAAGTTGAACAGTCGTATCCTATAGGAATAGTATAATTAATATTATATATAATATATTAATTATAGAGTATCTTCGTTCGAAAAATAACTAACTCAACTATGTGATAAGAACCTTCTTTAAGTCTATCCAAGCAAAGAAGACCTTCTGGCAAGATGGGAAAATGACTCCAGCTTGGTCAATATTTGTTCAAGAACTATATATGTGGCCTTCTACTCATAGTAGATCAAATTAGTTCCCTACAATTTGAGATCAAACTAATAATTTTTCTAAACAAAATTGACCGAGCTTGAGTCATTTTCTCATCTTGCAAGAGGGTCTTCTTTGCTTGGACACACTATAGTTCTGAGAGTTTTCGAAATCGCCATCATACTGCTCTACACATATTCTGAACAATATTGATCCTGGAATCAACAAGTATTCGCGAGGGTGGAACAATAGGGTGTAAGCAAGGGTTGTTCTGGTGGAAGCTGCTTGATGGTTGCGTTGTCCAGAGGTGTTGGGATGTACATTTGCGGTTACAGGCCTCTGCAGACAATTATTGTGGCTGAACTAGGGTTGGAGGGTGCGTGAAAAAATGTAAGTGCAGGATACGAGGTGTCGTGGTTGAGAACGATAATAATATTGTGAACGATTAGGTGAGTGCTTTGTGAACGTGGCGGGTGTGTGTATAACTGTATATGTATGTGTGTGTGGTCGGTGAGCCCCCGTCTTGATAACATCCCCTCGCCTTATTACTACCAGATCCCAACAAAGAGAAAATCATCCCATGAAAGCCTCCAAAGAGATAACCATTTACAAAAGAAGCAGGATCAAATAAAGAGTGTATATACGCTCTCATCATTTATCCCCTACTCGGCGGCTCTCTGATCTCTGACATAGCTTGGAAATTCGGTTAGCAGCAACAATAAAACTGTTTCTTTTCACCCTTCAAGCCTGTTATTATGACGCGCTAATAGATATTATTATCTAGGGCTTTTGTAGGAACAATATGATAGAGGAACAACTGGTCTCTTCCACTTCAAAAGAAATGAATCTGGTTAGACTCAAATATTATGGAAATAGAGGCTTTTCTTCAGATGCGAGATTTTAAAACTATTATAATAGAAACTGCTATTAAGTATGTGCACCAGTTATAATTAAACTATTACAACTAAAAGTATAACTTTGAATCCGAAAAAAATTATCCAGCCCTATTACAATAGGAATGGAGCCTGAAGCTTTCACTTGACAAAATTACTGTTTCAGTAGTCTAGCCTGGTCGTCAATCTGAAATATTCTTCAATGAGTATTAAGTTATGTTTTTTTAGGTGAATTCACACTCTAGCTTATTCAGTACAGTTTAATTGCATTGAGGCTCCTTGCATTTATTCTACTTGCATCTCTTCATCTCTACATCTCACAGTGAATCGTCGTATTCCTGTACACAGTGATTCATCATTGATAACTGTACAATATTATTAATTATCATAAATAACGTTAAGGTGTCTTGGACAAATGGACATGTGTACATGTTTTTGTCATATTTCAATATTTTGAAAATTGATAGATATTTTTTCTGATAACTATTATTTATTTTCCTTCTCATTGTTTTTCTTCTTATGCAAAAATACTTCATGTAGGGTATTTATTACTCTATATTAGTATTGTTTCCAAGTGTTATATCCAAAACAAGAGCTCTATCATAAATCAATTTATTTATCAAATTCAATTACTGACTATCATCAGTGATTTTCCATCAATGAGCTTTCTGTTAGTTTTCATTGCATTACGTTAGGTAACTGTAAATTTGATTTAGCAATATTATCTTTGTTAGAGATCCTCCAGATGACCATTCACGTGATGTAAGCACGTGCCCCTGAACACATTCACCTTTCCACCTCCGTCTCCACTCTAAAGCTGCCCCGGAGGTAGACGGGGGCGGTAATAGAAGATAGATATCAAGAAGGCGGCGACGGCGACAATCCGAATCTCGTCAGGGGAGCTGACAAGGGGGGCTGAGGGGGCAATTTCCTTTATGAACCGGCCGCTGGGGGCTGCCGACTATACTCAACTCGAAGCTACTTCCGACTCGGGTAAATTGTATCCCGTATCTTAGATACATGTTACACAAAGTCGAAAGTTACATCAATTAGAGTATAATGCACAACTTGGCGTCCCCGGAAATCCTCAGTTTATGCTGGGGTCGCACACCCAGTAGGTGGTGAGGGGGTGGGTGAGGGGGTTCTCTGATTTACGGTTCAAGCCACGCGATCGCGATCCAACAAAATACTCCGGCGGGGATACTGACTGGCACCCCCTCCTCGCTCACAGAACAGAATTCCAAGAGTGGTCCGAATAGAATTCGCCTCTTTGTCGGTCGTTCATCGTCTTCGATTCAAAAATTCGTGCTATCACACTCCTCATTCTCTCTTTCAATCTTTCTCACTCACTTTTGCATCTGCACTTCTTGAAGGCATGGATCGATGGCAGCTTATTAAATTCACATATAGCCTACCATTGTGGATGGCAATTTATGGATGCAATTGCTGCTACTACTAAAATTGCTAATGCTACTGCTAGAATTGATGGTATCATGATGCTGCTTTGATTCCTTGTTCTTGTCCTAGTTCTTGTTCTTGTTCTTGTCCTAGTTCTTGTTCTTGTTCTTGTTCTTGTTCTTGTTCTTGTTCTTGTTCTTGTTCTTGTTCTTGTTCTTGTTCTTGTTCTTGTTCTTGTTCTTGTTCTTGCTCTTGCTCTTGCTCTTGCTCTTGCTCTTGCTCTTGCTCTTGCTCTTGCTCTTGCTCTTGCTCTTGCTCTTGCTCTTGCTCTTGTTCTTGTTCTTGTTCTTGTTCTTGTTCTTGTTCTTGTTCTTGTTCTTGTTCTTGTTCTTGTTCTTGTTCTTGTTCTTGTTCTTGTTCTTGTTCTTGTTCTTGTTCTTGTTCTTGTTCTTGTTCTTGTTCTTGTTCTTGTTCTTGTTCTTGTTCTTGTTCTTGTTCTTGTTCTTGTTCTTGTTCTTGTTCTTGTTCTTGTTCTTGTTCTTGTTCTTGTTCTTGTTCTTGTTCTTGTTCTTGTTCTTGTTCTTGTTCTTGTTCTTGTTCTTGTTCTTGTTCTTGTTCTTGTTCTTGTTCTTGTTCTTGTTCTTGTTCTTGTTCTTGTTCTTGTTCTTGTTCTGTTCTTGTTCTTGTTCTTGTTCTTGTTCTTGTTCTTGTTCTTGTTCTTGTTCTTGTTCTTGTTCTTGTTCTTGTTCTTGTTCTTGTTCTTGTTCTTGTTCTTGTTCTTGTTCTTGTTCTTGTTCTTGTTCTTGTTCTTGTTCTTGTTCTTGTTCTTGTTCTTGTTCTTGTTCTTGTTCTTGTTCTTGTTCTTGTTCTTGTTCTTGTTCTTGTTCTTGTTCTTGTTCTTGTTCTTGTTCTTGTTCTTGTTCTTGTTCTTGTTCTTGTTCTTGTTCTTGTTCTTGTTCTTGTTCTTGTTCTTGTTCTTGTTCTTGTTCTTGTTCTTGTTCTTGTTCTTGTTCTTGTTCTTGTTCTTGTTCTTGTTCTTGTTCTTGTTCTTGTTCTTGTTCTTGTTCTTGTTCTTGTTCTTGTTCTTGTTCTTGTTCTTGTTCTTGTTCTTGTTCTTGTTCTTGTTCTTGTTCTTGTTCTTGTTCTTGTTCTTGGTATTCCCCCATCACTAAACATCACATTCAGGAAGTTTGGAAGTGTGATTTGTTAGACGATCATCAACCCTGTGCAATTCGGTTGACAGGCAATTCTATCGGTGAATAAATTGTTACGTAATACATTATTTTATTTTCGATACTGATATGAGAGAATGTTGGCTAGAATTCGATGGAGGTTCAATAATAATCATACTGATTATGCTAATGGAGGAATATTATCTTAGGAAACCTAAAAATGATCAATAGAAGATTTAATGTAGATCGATGGAAGTAGAAGTAGATTATATAGTTCACATTCAACGTTTATAGTTTATAGTTGTATAGTTTCACATTTATATATATAACATTTAACAGTTTATAGACTATTACTGTTTCTTGAGATAAATAATATTATCCTTGGTTATGTATTATTTTAAAGCAGCCAATACAATAAATTGAAAAACGCTGGAAGAATCGCTGAAATAAAAAGAAAAACAGTACTATTAAACACTGAAAAACGCAGAAATACAGAGTTCTACTTGAATAGAATCGAGTGTTTCCGAACTAATACCCATGAAAACGAGGTCGAACAAGGTTTGAGTATTGCAAAGGAGTTTGAAATTTTGAAACAGTTCGTGATCACAGTAAATCACACCTACTCACGGATAAGGGAGGAGCGACCGAAGGGCCCTCTCGTGTCGGGCAGTAGCCAAGGGCTTTGGTCTAGCCGTGGCACCTATAATTAAACTCTATTACCGACGCCTTGGGCCACGGTCTGTTTCAAATTCAATTTCCAGCGGCGATACGTTCGCACCTAAGTCTGTCCTTTCTTTACAGCGCCTTTATTTATGTGAAGCGACCAAGATAGCGATAGCCAACAGATACAGTCACCCCCAATGCACAGTATTACTATGTACGCCTCCCTCTCTACCCTCTCTACCCCTCAGCAAGCACAAAATTACTTTGGCTTTTTCCTCCCCTTTTCACTCCCACTCCATGATACAGCCCTTTCCAGGTTTGATTCTCCCTCTTATGCCTCTTCATCTATTATTCCTCCGTCCCTGTCATATTATAATCCTATATGTGTCTCCATAGTCTATACTATAGATAATCAATAATATTTACACTTGATATCGGAGAAACATGTTGAGTGAAATAAATTTTAAAAAAGGTACTTGATTGTTATTTTTTAAAGTTTTAAAACAAATACAGTAGCCCTAAGAGGAAATAAGTATAGATGATCAAAATACCTATACAGTCTCTATACTATACTCACATATACATATATGTACTTTACTTTAGGCCTACTTCTATTACTTCAAACTGTGTAAAGTGCACATAGCCCCCTGGCTAGACGGAGTAGGCGAGCGAAGCGAGTCAGCCGGCTAGTAATATATAATCATAACATATGATTCTGATGAGCATAGGATGAATCTGAACTGCACCCTCTCTTTTACTCCTTCTTTCTCTCACTCCCTGAATCATTTTTAAAGCCCAGTATACCTTCTTCGCAAGTCGCATTACCAGGTTATAATCTTTTCCGTAACGATCGTTTGAATAAAGCTTGTGGGGGAGTTGCATTATTTGTTAAAGATGGAATAAAAACTAAAATATTAACAGCATCAAAACAAGAATACTCAGCCAAACCTGAATTCATGTTACTTGAATTGTCTTTTAGTAGCTCAGACAAATTACTCGTTGGTATATGCTATAGACCTCCAAAAATAGGCCATTTCCTAGATTTCGAAAATGCTCTCCTATCCTTCATGCCTTTCTACAGTCGTATTTTAGTTATGGGTGTTATGAACACAGATCTCAATATGACAAACCGCAACTTTGACTATTATCAGTTGACAACAACTTTTCGCTGCCTTAATATGACTATCCTACCACTTGACCCAACACATCATACAAACGAATCTGATACTTTTATCGACCTTTTAATAGTTAGTGACCCAAACGAGGTTGTTCACTTTGGTCAGGTCTCCGTTCCAGCTATTTCTGGGCATGACTTGATCTATTGTGTACTGTCTCATAAGACACCTAGACCTGATCAGAAATTTATTACTTATAGGAACTTTAAACACTTTGACGAAACAGCTTTTTTGACCGACTTAGCTCAAACTCCTTGGCATCAAATTGAGGCATTGCCCTCAGTTGATGATATGGTTGAATCTTTTGAAAAATTGACTCTTGATTTATATGACAAACATGCACCTTATGTGACTAGAAGAATAAACAGAAAACGACGAGTACCTTGGATGACTGACGACATTTTAAAAATGATGGGACAGAGGGACAAAGCTCATAGAAAATTCAAGAGGACATCTGACTTGATTAGTTTACTTGGATACCGACGTTTGAGAAATACAGTTAAGCAGGAATTACGTGATTCAAAAATCAGATATCTTAACTCATTCATGACTGACAATAAACTTGACTCTAAATTATTATGGCGTGGAATAAAAGAATTTGGTCAAGGTAAACAAAAATCTGAAACTGATATAGACATACCTTTGGATGACATTAATGACCATTTTATCTCACATTCAACTCAACGTGACGAGACTACAATAGGTGATCACATCAATAATTTAAAAAACCAAGTTACTAATTTAAACATTCCTATTGCCAATAAATTTCATTTCAAACCTATTTCAGAAGAAATCGGGGAAGCGGTTTGTCCCAGTGGTAGAGAGCGTCTAATCGGTGAGATTAGATAAGCAACGTGCCTCTACCACCACTGTAGTAACGGTGACCGGCTCCTCTGAATTCAATTCATGAGCCTCAAAAGTCGCTTCCCGGTGGTTCGGAACCCACCTAAAGCAGTAGGTCCATTCATCTCTCATCATCATCCTTCCCATTACCCACGCACAGGCCCAAGAGCCCATGAGGGCATCACCCTCAAAAAAAAAAAAAAGAAAATACACTCAAAGCTATTCAACAAATGCACAGCAACGCTACTGGGGCTGACAAAATTTCTATCAACTTAATAAAGAAAATGTTATGTGTAGTTCTCCCAACTATCACTTTAATTTTCAACAAGTCTCTTGAAAATGGTAAATTTCCTGATAATTGGAAGTTTGCCCTAGTTCGTCCCTTGAACAAAGTTGCCTCACCTATTAGAGTTGATGACTTCAGGCCAATTAGCATTCTGTCCGCCCTTTCTAAAGTACTTGAAAGACTCATTCATGGCCAAGTTGTAGCATTTCTTGAACAAAATAACAAACTTCATGACTTTCAATCTGGTTTTCGTAAATCTCATTCTACTGAAACAGCTCTTCTATGCGTAACTGACGATATTAGGCTAGCTATGGACCAAAAGAAATGTACTGTACTGACCTTATTTGATTTCTCCAAAGCATTTGACACTGTTGACCATGAAATTCTGCTTAACAAATTAGCTATACTTGGATTTAGTAATCTGACGCTGTTATGGTTCAATTCCTACTTGAAAAATAGAAAACAATGTGTAACTGTTGGTGATAAAAAAATCAAATTGGAAAAATGTTAAACATGGCGTTCCGCAAGGTTCAATTTTAGGCCCCCTTTTATTTACCCTGTATGCAAATGACCTTCCAACTGTTATCAAGTTTGCCAAATTCCATATCTATGCTGACGACCTTCAAATTTATGCTAGCTGCCCTATCACTAAAATCAATGAAACTATAGGTAAAATTAATCAAGATTTAAAATCAATTTTGGACAAATAAAAATGGTCTTAAACTGAATCCTACTGAAACACAGCCAATAATTATCGGTTACTCACGCCTCATAAACACTATTAACTTCAACACAATCCAGAAAATAACAATCGATGGTAACGAAATTCCTTACTGTAGCTCTGTTAAAAACTCATGAATAGGAATTTAGATTGGTCAGAACAGGTTAATAAAACGTGTAAAAAAGTAGTTTCAGCTATGCATTCATTGAAGAAATTGCAAGACATCCTACCAAGAAATATCAGATTGCTGCTGGTTAAATCACTAATCTTCCCACACTTAATGTATTGTAACTCTGTACTCAATGACATGACAGTAACACTTAATGATAAGCTACAGCGCTGTCAAAATTATTGCTTAAGACTTGTTTACTCTCTCCAACGGCATGAAAGAATCACTCAAGCACATATTTTAAGCTCAACTTTAAAGTTACCCGATCAGAGACTTTTTCGAATTGTCAAGCTTGTTAGGGATATTTTAAAATATGGTAAGGCTAATTATTTTAAAAACTATTTTAAATTTGTTTCTGAGGGTAGGAGAATAGACGCATCACGCACGAGAACTGGAGAAAATACTTTAAGGATTCCAATTCACCGAACTACAATCTATACTAAATCCTTCCTAGTCTCAGGCTGTCGTGAATGAAATGCTGTCCCTGAATCTATTAGGTCTATTGAGAGTCGAGCGAGCTTCATCTTGAAGTTGAGGAAATATCTTGTAGACAAAATGATCGAATATGTCCAGACTTAGAGCAACAACATGACAAATTCCATTATTCACCTTATTATTACTCATTGCATACTTGAATAAATCCAATTCTCATCACACACCATCATAACTGTCTCTTCATACTTTTAGTTATAAATTGAACTTCCATTCCACACTATAATCACATATTCACCATCCAAACCGTTATTATAATATCAATTATACATTATTTTAATATTAACCTAGCTCTTGTCATTCATCACATTATCATTTACTAGCATATGCTTGTAAATAATTCTACTTTCAGTTATCTCAATTCATAATACCCATTTCCATTACAATTATTTATTTACCATTATCATTTTTATTGTTACTCATCTTATGATATAGCTCAAATATCCATTAAGTATCAATTTATCTAAATCTAGTCTTTTAATTGCATAAAAATTTTCCTCTCTATCTTTAGTAATATTATCAGCTCGTTATAAATTTTCAATTCAAGGCCAAGTGTTAATGGGAAGGATATCCTTATTATCCTTTCCCAAGAATGGACATATATATGTCTAAACTTCGCCTCTTCACTTAGATAACTTAGATAATTCAACATTCCTTATTCATTTTGCAGAACCTTGAATTAAAATTTGTATGAATTCTGCATTCATTACTTCACCGTTTTTCGTATTTTTACTAGAAGTTTCTATTTCGTGAAATTTATAGGATAATTTTGTTCTACTCATTTAACATATTACAATGTAAAATCTAAGCCGAATTTTGTTATCTATTTGAATTGAGTAATCTCATCTAATCTGATCTTTTAAATTAATTTCCATTCTACTTCTATTTTATGAAATAGTATTAAAATGATTCCACTCTAAGACTTTACTCAGTGTCCTAGTTCCATTTAATCCACTTGAATTTCTCAATAGTCCTGTTAGGATAAAATTATTCAAATGAAACTTAGATAACTTACACTCCTTATTCATTTTGCAGAACCTCGCATTAAAATTTTGTATAAATTTTGCATTCATTACTTCACCGTTTTATTGTATTTTTACTGGAAGTTTCTATTTAGTGAAATTTATAGGATAATTTTGTTTCACTCATATATTATATTACAATGTAGAATCTAAGTCGAATTTTGTTATCTATTTGAATAAAGTAATCTAATCTAATCTAATCCCTTTGTATCTTTTTTCTACCCTTTCTATCCTTATCCTACTCTAGATTCTAGATTCTACTCTTTCTATCCTTACTCTACTCCAAACTCTACCCTTCCTATATCCTAAATTTCACCCATTCCATCTTTATTCCACCCTAAATCTGGTAAGTCTACCCTGTATTTGACATCGATCTGTGCGTTCTGCGTTGCAGATGTCTTACGCAACTCAGTACTTGAAAGCATAACCGTATTCATTTATTAGTGGGCTAATGCTTGTGGTTGCAACCAGTAAGCCTGGTTAGAAGTCGAGTTCACAGAGAGTCAGCCTAATTTACATGACGTTATCAGTGTTGAAATGCAAATGCCGACTCTATTTTAACGAGCAGAAGTATCACCTTCCCTGGGCAAGACGCGAGGGCAGGCCGTACGTCATCACAGGTCTGCCTGTTTCTGCCTCATTTGCGGCCCACGAATCAAATTCACGTGATGTCACTCGGGTTTCAACAATGCTTGACGCAGTGAGGGCGGTCTGCTTTAATTTGACTTTCCATAGATTCCGCGAAACGTCCACATACGATACACGAACTCAATTTCCCAATCTCTAATCAACTCACACTATCAATTTCTATGTCACAAAATACAAATCTATTTTTCGATTAACAAATCAATATGGAAAAATTGACAAATAGTTCAACCTTATGCTTTCATGGAAAATGGAACACACAGTATATATTGTATGACTACGCTGACTTTATCAAGGGGACGCATAGCAAAAAAGTCAGGCGGTTTCGCTTATTTCTTGTACGTGATGTAACCTACTGACAGTTGATGTAAAGCATCTAGTGTATCTAATTATTACAAAAACATCATCCAGGCATAGTTGAATAACAACTCTTAGGCTAAGGCCGCACTGCCGGTGGGTAGAGCCTGGAGGGTGGAGGGTAGTTGGTAAATCTATAGAACATACACATCATCCACAGTAATACATCGTATGAATGGCATGACGTCATTCTGTTTTTTGAGGTTATGTTGTCCATATTTAAGAATTTCAAGATGGCGGCTGAACACATACCATTCATACGATGTATTACTGTGGATGGTGTGTATGTTCTATAGATTTACCAACTACCCTCCACCCTCCAGGCTCTACCCACCGGCAGTGCGGCCTTAGCCTAATCGATAACATCAGCATCAGCTGTTGGAGCAAACAAGAAGCAATCGAAACACGAAATAGCTCCAGCGCGAGCTACATTGAGACTGAAAATTTTGTATAAGAATTAGTGGAAATTATTATCTCGGATAGGTAAAAGAATGATTCATAAATTCAATAATTTATAGTTTCACTTCTATTGGTGAGTATGCGGTGATGTTTTTCGAGTGATCGCTTCCGGTGTGATTTCGGATGTGAGTCCGAATTTTTTGAGGCTTGAGGTTATTGATTTCCAGCGAATCACACCCTCGAACATTCGTTTTTGTGAGAAAGTCATAAATGGGAGACAGACTTCCCTTATCCAACTATAAATGTGTGGGACTGTCGTCGTGAAGTTTTACAGTGTATCCACAAGAAGAAAGGAAGATCTTCGCAAAGAGGAAAATCTGGAGAAGAGAGGAGAACGATCGGAGAAAAAAGTTGAATCGTAAGAGAAAGATTATAGAAAAAAGAAAGAGGAGAAGGAAAAGGAAGAACAAAATATAAATCAAATCGTCAAGATTTGGAGCAGGATAGAAATTTTGGATGAAGGAGAGAAATCCATCCAATAGGAAAGAATTATGGGACCTAGGCAAGAAAATACACTATCTGATAGTCTGAAATGGAGAAGAAACAACTGCTTGTAGGCTCACTGCTTGATATCATGAGTGCACAGCACATGTAGTTCTCAGCATGAGCAGTCTTCTCCAGTACAGTCGATTTCTGCATTTCATTTCACCAGTGGACTGCAGTCTTCTATGTGGATTGTTAAAGCTAAATAACTGAAAGATTTTTTACTGGTTCATGATTAAGTAGGAGTAGGAAACTTCTACTGCTAGTCATACTATTGCCTAAATGTTTTTGCATGTCATATTAAGGTCTCGCTCAATTGGATCAATACGAGCACAGCGTCGTAGTATCCCTGACAAAACATTAGATTCTGGAGATGGTTGATCACGTTTAAAAAATTTGATAATTATAGAAAAAAATATCAAACGATGCCAAAAAATAATCCATGGTGTCTAAAATATAAATATCAGCCTAGCATCCAGAGGAAGTCGATTGATGGAATTTGACTATGGAATTTCTATTAGTTTCCTAAAACAATATATGAGCTAATACTCTCGACAAGATGTTCGTTATTCAAGACATTGGTTGGCCTCCCAATCTTATACAGACTTTCTGGAGCAACTCCTGAATTTCGGAACTCCTAAATACGGAATTCCTGAAGCAACAGGATGGGAAAACTCACGTAGCAAACTTTGAACCCAGCGCGAGCGTATTAAATTCTCGTTTAGCAAAATCAATTACTGCCAGTACTCGCTTGATCGGCAGATAACGGTTCAAATAGATCGCCATCGCTTGCCTGCATGTGCTTGTAATTACACAAGTTCAATAAGTTTGTACTATTACAAGAGTTTGTACTGTATCGAGAGGTATAACCATATTAGGGAAGCGAGCGAGGAGCGACTATTGTCAGCAGTTATTGCTGCTAACTTCTGTTCGTAAGTTTCAATATTGAGTTCCCAGCTTTTAAGAGGGGTTGTCTTGTAGGGGTTCTTTGCAATTGTGAGGTTATTGAGTGGGAACAATGGAGTGGTTATTGGAAATTCGTTTTATACGCAGCATCAATAATGAACGAATTATATTTTATGGTCGCATAGTGAATTATAATAGTAGCATAGTCGTCTAATCATACATGTATATGATTATCCTAACATCAACTTAATGTTTATAGAATGGTTCACCTAATATGATAGTCTACCTAATCAAAATGATTAGTCTTTGATAACAGTCATGGTTATATTGTGATAGTTAACCGTAACTGAGTTGATCAGAGATCAAAAAAAGAGAAAACCACAAACGGCAAAGGACAACTTGTGAGTGCCTAGGAACTAGTGCAACCATTCCAAATTTTTGAGTCATTAAGGTGAATAGGTGAGGATAAGAATGTTGTCAATTCCACAAAAAAATCGTTTATAACGGGTAGGAACAATACTGTACTTTCAATGCATCATCTTCATTATTAAGTCTTGAAACTTATTCACCTTATTATGGAGAGTTCCACAACATTGCTTAATCTAATAGGAAAGAAGTCTTGATTTAATTTCTTTTTTCTGGGCTTAAATACACATTCAAGACATCAACTCTTTATATTCATCTACATTTCTGATGTAGACGAATGTCTGTTGATCTTTCCCATAATGAGGACTCTATACAACTATACTTTCAATAAATTGGTAAATATACTCCATTTATTCGAGTTGTCGCTTGCAACACTAAGCTTCACAATTTAGTGGCGACAATCCAGTTTCTATCAGGGGGTGATGATAGTTTCCTGGGATGGACAATACGGATACGTTTATGTGAATAGATATTAGTTTGCACGAAGTTGGTGAGCTGAAGAAGGGCATTTTATCATAGCTGGCACAGAACAGTTCAGCTAGTGGAACACCTTAACTCGGTCCGAATGGATATGCAAATCAAGTCGGATATCACCGTACAGAAGTTGTCATAATAAGCAGCAGACTCATGATGGTTGCTGCTTCCATCGTCCGTACATCATAAAATGCTTCAGACCATTTCCACTGCCATTGCAATCACTCCCACTCTCTCTCTCTCTCGCACTCTCTCTCTTTCTCTGCATACTGCAACGGCCAAATGCGAATCTGGACCAAGTCAAAGTCACCATGTCAAGGGACGGAGCAGAGCCCTGTATCACCATTTGCAGAAGCTGCATATTTTGTAATTCAAATATGTACGTTTCGTCACACAAACCTCTCTCCTCTCCCACTAACTGCCCTCTCCGACATGTCACTCTTTCTCTCTCTATCTCTCTCTCTCTCTCTCTCTGCCTTGACCCTTTCTTACGTTCATGTGCTCATGTATTGGATTTAGATATACTGACGGAACCTTTTCCGAAAAATAGAACTTATACTCTCATACTCCGTTGTTCCCTTACATTAATCTATTATTTATTTAGAAAAATATTAAAATGACACTTATAGGCGGAAAAACATGTCCAAAACGTCTTCTTCACAAATTTTTCTGAGAATATCAGAAAAGGGTTATGTTCAAAAACACAAAATTTCCACACAACATTCGGATAAATCACGTCACCATTACAACATTTCATTTGTATAACTCATGTCGATCGATTTCATTAATCGTGGATTTTCTAAATAATCAATTAAAATAGCAATCGTATCTAGAATCGGCGGGGTGGCCGATTGGTCTGGAGTGTTACAACCTTAGTCCGCTAGCGCTACTCGCTCGTGGGTTCAAATCTCACCAAGAGGCATGGTCGTTTAACCACCGCATAAATCACTAATGTACTATCCATTACTCACGCACAAGCAAAAATGAATGCTCATGTGGGCGTTATCCACAATTTTAAAAAAAGAAAAAATTTGTGCTGAAGTATTTTAAGTAGGCTACTTTCTTCTCATCCTTCTCTCACTATGAATTATTTTGCAATAAATTTCCCCATTCACCTCCATTCAATTGCCTCTAGCCCGATATTCGCTCTCTCCATTTTCACTCACAGTAATTATTGGTAATAATATTTATTGACTTTTTTGCTTAAAATCGTTCTTTATCAATCTCTTCCTACATCACTCTTCTCTACCACCCTCTCTTGAATGTTCAAACAATGATCAATATTTCATACTTTTTTGTTTATTCACCAACTAACTCAATCTAAAACTGAACTAAAAAAACTCAAGCTCAAATAATTATGATCTACAGAACTCTATCTGGGAAATTCAGATTCTGGAAGAGAGATGTGTAATTTTGGAGAATGGCGAAATGATAATAAAATAGTTTGATTATTTGTCATCCCGTTAAAGGTAGTATGAATTCGAATTAATCGATCTAAGTAAGATCATCATCGACCCATTCTAAGACTCATGTTCTAATATCTATAACATTATTGAAGCTAGAATATGAATTTGATAATGGTACCAAAAAAATATGCGAAAGAAAATAACAACGCTAGCCGTGAAATTCTGTGAAGTATTCCACAAGTAGATTTCCTGACAATATGCTTGTTTGAGGAGATAGAAACCTCCTTGCTCAACCATTGAATCAAGTTGTTAGTGAATGTCATCCCCGATCGTCACATACACAATGAGGAACACAATATGGATTTCATAGCTGGGGTCCACTTTTCGTGAATTGCGGTAATTTCCTTGGGGACTGTCTCGACTCATCGTCGAGGCTCTGCAGATTGTCCGCCGACTAATAAAGTGGGGAAGGAAGTTGGGTCGCCACCGGGAATACACTTGTCGATCTCTCGATTCCCACTATTATTCCTTCGGAGTCTAGTTATACGATGGAAAGCAAGAGATTGCAAAGGGTGACTATACGGACTGATCTAATGAGCGTCCTTATCTTGAAGGGTCCGAACGAGGGTCAAAGAAAGAACTGGTGGTGAGTCTACTTGCGGCTATATCCTACAATTCAGCACAGTCATCCGCGAGTCATCCGGAAACTTCTGTAATTGGCCCCGACGGCTGTTCAAGTATCCCAATGGGGCGTCAGGAAGTAGCAAGCTGTAACATCCTGATGAGTCATTCCACTATTACTAGTACTGCTCGTGTACAAGTTTACAAACTTAGAACGTATTCAGTAAAAAGTACTCGATGGAAGAATAAAGTTATGATTTGCTGTGATGTAGCTAGACATTGGCGAAGTCGGGCGCATTCAAAGAAGGAAAATACGAAAAACTTATGAATGCAAAAAGCAATAACGCCAATTAGGAGAAAATCAGCACATTGACTAATAGTTGAGCAAGTAAAGATCCAACCTGCAACCTCGGTTAAGAGAAAGTTATCGAAATAGGATAAATGGAAAGTGGAAATGAAGAGTCATTAACAATGTAAATAACATATGTGAGAAAAAATCGGTGAATTGGAAATGTGATTGAAGAACGAGAGAAAAACACGAAGAAACTATAGCCAACAAAATGATTCAAACTTCCAAAAATATTTCAGAATCATCAGAACACTTGTATCCCTGATTTAGGGAGATAAGGATGTTAACTCCAACACAACTAAAATTATGCAAAAATATTTTAGGTATAAAATAAACTTTACATCTTTTGGTGAACAAGCTGTTCCTGAGTAGGAATAAAATAATAGTGATTGAATAAAATTTGATGTTATTCTCGGATCTCATAACTTCAAAGCATGTCTGTACAAACGAAATTAATCCTAAATAATTTTTCCCTGTGGTACACCAAATACACAACAACAATTCTTTATACAAATTGTGTGTTCATACTCATGTATTTTAATTGCGATGTCAAGAGGGATCGCGATTATATGTTAGATACAGCTGCAGCTGTCAATATGTTGCACTGTCCTTTGCCTGTAGGCTACAATGTCCCATGAGCTCTCCAGAAAAACGAATAAAGCCACGTGAAAATGTCCACTTCCCATTGGGACATTTTCCCATTCTCACTTCAGGTTTTTTCACATTGACCAGTCAAATCAGAGCTTGCTAAGTGGAACTGAACAATTCTTCATCAAATGCTGAAAGTATTGATCGTTCGACAACATACTTTCAATCATGCCTATTCCATATTCAGTGAAATACCTGCGGTTTGGTTGTCAAACTTGAACTTTATGTGGCATGAAACTGAAAAGCAACATTTGTTATCTTGTTATTTATTTTAGTCGGTCCTCAGTTTATTACCAGTGACTCAAAATTATCACAAATCATAGTTATTAGGAAGTGTTCACTGAACGTATTTCTCACGAACATTACTAAAGTCTTGAAACTTGTTCTGTATAAGAAGGTTCAACACACTTTCTTGAATTGAAAAAGTAACAAATTCACAAATGACAAAAGATATCGATTTAATGTTGGATCACACCGTCTAATAGTTATAATCAATTTTCTCCTCAACATATTTTTTCCTGAGTTCAATTCACCCACTTGTAGCCTACAATTGCAATTTCTCATCAAATGCAATGCTATTGAAATTTATCTTTGTATTGTATGATTATAAGTAGACAGTTTTTGAATTTTTAATTCTGTGCCAGGATGTAGAATACATTGAAGGTTAATATACATTGCACTTTACTACACTTTTATAGTAACCTTGAAATAGATTCACATTTACCCTGCTGACTTGGATACGAGATTTCTAACTCATGGAGTAATCTTGTCGTATTTGTACGGAGAGGTGAATGGGATGGAATATAAATGAACATTAAAGGAAATTGTTTTTTCGTGGTGATTTTGATTGATAAAATCCTGATCAGACATTAATATTTTGATCAGAAAATTCAGAATAATAAATTGGTAATCCATTTTTCCTGTCCTATCCGAGGCTCCTGAGATTCCTGAGATCAGTGAAGGGCTGTACAAGGGAGGATAGACTCCGAAATGTTGATATTCGAGAAGAACTACGTATATTCTCCATACCAGATGAAGTTGAAGAAAATAGACAGAAATGGAGAGATCATATTGAGAGAATGGAGAATAGGAGGATTCCCAGGGCAGTCATGAATTACAAGCCAGAAGGAAAAAGATATATTGGAAGACCAAGAAAAAGATGGCAATAGAACTTTAAATAACAGAATATTTATTTTCCACCAATAATCAAATGTTTGAAGTCGGAACAGGTACTCTTGCCTAATCCTTAGAAGACGACGACGAAGATGGTAATAGCATGGTTATCTTCTTTGGTTGTCTTCTTTGCTTGGACGGACTGTATTGTGAGGTGAATATGAAACTGGCAACCAGCTGGTAGGCCTACGCCCTTCATGGGCTATTGAGCTATTGAAAAACAATTGCATGATTAAAGTCAATTCTAGCTCAATTCACTATTTATAACTCACATCACAATATTGAAGACTGGATAAAATATTTAAACTAAGAAAATATATGATAGAGACATTTTCCAGTGATCTAAAGATAATATCAACCCTTGAATATCGTTAGGTAGGACTCATACCAGCCACTACCACCACCCACCACATATATTTTCACGAATATTTCCTGCTTAAATAATGTTCTAGCCTACCATTTCACAAAGAGACTTTGCAGAGCAGTAATAGGCAGCGAGCGGCAACCGAGCCACGGATATGATTAACGTTGTTATTTATTACCGAGCTCGCAAGAACGGATCAATACAGAAGCTTAATTCAGTTACAAATAAATAGACCTAAGCCCAAGCCTGCAGGGATCGCTTTATTTTCGATATTATTTCCCTTTGCCAGTTACCTTTGCCTTGCAAGTAATTTCGAGTTGTTCTTGTTGCGACACTGGAATTCCCTCCAATTTCACGCTTCTTAAGATAACAAAGCCTAATGGGTGGAAAGTACCTTGAGCCAGCGCTCCAACATTAATAATCGAATTTGAAGGTGAACACGTTAAAATGGGGAGCAGTTCTCCCTTGAGCGGTCTCGCGTTGTCTCTTCCTCTTTCTTGCATTCCTGTATTATGCTTGTCAGCACACGACATCCCTCACACTGTCTCCCTCCCACTAATGTTATGCTCATTTAGTATTTAAATTGGATTACACCTATGAATATTGTATTGCGGCTTGTGTGGAGTGTGTGTTGTGAGGAGGGGGGAGGGGGGATTCGCTCTGCCTTGTTGATGTAATAACAATCGATCGCACCGATTTGTGGCTAGACCTTCGTTTAACCCCTTGCAACAACCGGCCAGCATTGGGGACAACAATTTTAATGCCCATGTGCTTTATTCATGAGTATGTACAACTAAATGTGTAATGGCCTACCGAATTAGAATATAAATGTCTCATTCACCACCTCCATAATCACCCACCTCAAAATCGGCTCCACTTCAGAAGCATAACTGTGAAAGATCGAGTCTCAATTAATATACTGTTATTATTACGGTATCAAAATTCAAGCTGTCTCAGCTACTGATATAGAAGTTCAAAAAATGTGTAATTGGATGGACTGACAATATTCTACTATGAAAGTCATGTTCAAAGCTATACTCTGTCCAAGCAGATAAGACTTTCTTGAAAGAGGGAAGAATGTCCCCAGTTCGGTCAATATCGTTTCAAAAGTTATAAATTTGGTCTTAAATTATAGAAAACATTCATATCTATAGTTTAAGAGCGAATTTATAATTTTTAAACCAATATTGACCGAGCTGGAGTCATTCTCCCATCTTGCCAGAATGTCCTCTTTTCTTGGACAGCCTATTCCTCAAATTTTGTCCCGTACTGTATACAGTTTTCTATTAAGAACTCATTTTAAATAATATAACAGACTTGCATCATAAGCAATAAAACAGTGAGAGTTTTTAAAAAAGTTTTCCAAAAACGAAAATCATCCACAACTATAGTAAAACTATAATATTGCTGAGAAATCTTAGATGTGATCTAGATAGAAAATTGATCCTCGACGCTCACATTTAATCCACAATTACTGGACTTTCAACTTTCGACACTTTTCAACTCTCGATAATTTTCATATTTCCACGACTTTCAACTTTCAATGGCGGGCTGCTTTTGTAACAGAATCTTTCAAAATTCAGCTACAGCCAAACTCTTTGCAGCAAAGCAGTTCCAGCAAGAAACTTTGGCACAAAATAATGTTGAAAGGACTGAACGAAGTAGCTGGTGACCTATTTAGCATAATCAGGAACATGAATAATAGACGAAGTGCCAGGATATCAATTTTCAGATATGCCTTGGGCGGTTAGCTCGGTTGACAACGAGAAACTGAAGAACGGATGAAGGGGGGAGGGGAAAACCGGAAGGAAGGTGTACAGGTATCGGAGGGGCGGAGGGGGAAGTGAGATGATATACAGTACAAGGAAGGTGAAATTGGCAAGTTATCAGGCGAACAGGAGTGGGATCTTGTGAAGGAAAATTGGAGACAAGGCTTTGTGCGCGAAACCTGGCCTGTTCTTAGCACAGAAAACAAAGTTTGGCTGTGAAAATCTAATGATATCACTCTAATGAATGAGACATTATAGACATGCTCAAGAAAACTCCATTCTACAAGGGAAGGGAATTTTTCAATGAACTAACAGCATACATCCAAATTTTTAGAATTGATGAATTTGGTGAATTAAAAATGTTGAATAAAAAACGAGCACAGAATTAAATTAACAGATTAAAGTGTATTTATTTTCATATCTTCTTCTTCTCCAAAGAAAGGCATTATAAAAGACAAAAATAATGAAACATTATAAAAGTGTATTTATTAGACACTTATATAAAATCTTCATTGTTGACAGTTTCGGTTTTCAGTTGTGTTTTTTACAACACATTTCTTTCAGTTTTCAATTCCTATGCTCTCATCAAAAAGGCTATTCAACGTTATGTATCACATTCAAATCAATTTTAATCCACTGTATCTGGTCAATTGTTCCATTGCTGTTTTCCACATTTGATAAATCACATCAGCGCTGTTTTTAGTGCTGCTAGATTATCAAAATTTCATGAAGCTGGAAAATTGATTCTTTTGATTCTGATAAATAAGCATTCAAAACTCGTAAGATAGAATTATAAATAGAGATTCACAGTACAGGTGAAACAATTCGTACACGTTTTGTTTACATTGAAATTAGCATAATGATTGATCATCATCAAAGCTCACCAGCGAATATCCCACATAGGCTACGTTTGTGTGAAGGTTTACTCAATTACGAACTTCAATTCAAAGATAATAAGCTTTACCATCAATTAATTATGTTGTTCGAAGCACTTTGACGGCTGAGGAAGAATTAATTCTCTTCGAGCAGAATTGGAATCCATAATGAATCTAGCTGCATGTGTTTGTCGATCCAAAATCTAATTGTATCTAACTGCGAGGGCAATAAATCATGCATATGGACATTATTAATTGTGGTTAATTGATAACCAACGATTTTCGTCGAATTCACCAAACAACTTATTGAATATCGAATTAGTTCTGTTTGGACTCATGTATCGTTTGTATTCTACAACTCTTTTTTGATGATGATGATGGTAATAAGGGTCAAACGAATAATTCAATACGTGGAGCAACGTATAAGTGGGTATTTGAGTATTTAGTGTGCATAATGAATAGTGATGGGCCACCAACGTGGATGCCAACACATTCAATCCTCTCAAAAATAATTTGCACGTTTCTTGTAAGGCGTCTTCTTCTGAGATTTTAGTATGGTGTCAAATCGACACCTACGATGATATAATTTTTCTGAGGTGCCCGAATGATTTCCAGGGGTACGTGGGTCATGAGAGAGGAGATAATGAGGGATGGTGAGTTCTATGATATCACCAAATATTCACAAAAAAATCTAGGCAAGGAAAACTCATTCACGTTGGTCGAAGAAGAAGAAGAAGAAGAAGAAGAAGAAGAAGAAGAAGAAGAAGAAGAAGAAGAAGAAGAAGAAGAAGAAGAAGAAGAAGAAGAAGAAGAAGAAGAAGAAGAAGAAGAAGAAGAAGAAGAAGAAGAAGAAGAAGAAGAAGAAGAAGAAGAAGAAGAAGAAGAAGAAGAAGAAGAAGAAGAAGAAGAAGAAGAAGAAGAAGAAGAAGAAGAAGAAGAAGAAGAAGAAGAAGAAGAAGAAGAAGAAGAAGAAGAAGAAGAAGAAGAAGAAGAAGAAGAAGAAGAAGAAGAAGAAGAAGAAGAAGAAGAAGAAGAAGAAGAAGAAGAAGAAGAAGAAGAAGAAGAAGAAGAAGAAGAAGAAGAAGAAGAAGAAGAAGAAGAAGAAGAAGAAGAAGAAGAAGAAGAAGAAGAAGAAGAAGAAGAAGAAGAAGAAGAAGAAGAAGAAGAAGAAGAAGAAGAAGAAGAAGAAGAAGAAGAAGAAGAAGAAGAAGAAGAAGAAGAAGAAGAAGAAGAAGAAGAAGAAGAAGAAGAAGAAGAAGAAGAAGAAGAAGAAGAAGAAGAAGGTATTCCGATTTAGGCATTCGATTGATCAACCGGACTAAATTCATAATACAGAGTGGAGCAGAGCCGACTGACGAGTTTTGAAGGGTTATAAATAATGAACCGAACGACTTGGAAAAAAACTGTTCAACTCATTCAATTCAGTATGAAATGTAGTTTTTTATTGATAATTTTTTTTTATATTATATCAGTTAAATGGCGGCCATCAGCCGTATGTGTGTGCCACATTGTAACAGTTTGTAGATGCTATCATTGTAGGTGAGTGAGCTGATCGCTGCTGAAATGCAAGCCTGGCTGGTTCACCTGCAATCATAACCTTGCAGTGTGTCCTAATTGACAAGCGCGCCCAAAATCCGTCAGAGCTAATGCTTGATCAACAAAGTGCCTCGGTCTGCTGTTCGGTAGCTCTGTTCGAATAACAATTTCAATTTCAGCGGCAATTCACAACGGACCGAGCGAGCAAGCGGGATCGAGCCTGTCTATTAGGTTAATTCCATACATCCGACCAGGGATTACAATGGCAATTCCATGTATTTGCAGCGCTCCCGCATACAAAATCTGCTTTCAATGTTTCTACGCTTCATATGCTTCGAAATAACGATAGGCCAAGAATAAGCTTCGGCAAAAAACCTCGATCACTAAATGGACCCAGTTTAATCTAGGCTTCTCATGCTCCAATAAATCGATGCTGATGTTATCTGTGAACATTCATATGCATTGAATTGAATATTCACTAAGTTTTTCACTAGTGGCTTAACGAACGCACAACATTCTCAACATACAAATAATGTGGCAGGGTTGTTCATGCATTTTTGAAAATCTTACTGCAACAGTAGGCAAGTTGTTACACTAAATAGTGATTCAATTGAAACGAATCACTAATGGAGTTTTTCATCAGAAGACAATATTCCAAACGCTGTTGTTGGAAACGTTCAGAGTATACTCTTATCCAGTCTACCTGTAAGTATACCCACATACATGTGTATATTTATATCTATAAAAGCGAAATGTCACTGACTGACTGACTGACTGATTCATTCATCAACAAAACTAAAAGTCCACTGAACCGGATGCGTTCAAATTTGGCATGCATGTTCAACTGGACGTTTAGACGCTCGCTAAGAACGGATTTAAAAAATTTTTCAAGGATACGCCAAATATTTGAGTTTTTCCATAGGTTTTCGGCGTTTTCTCAATTTTTTCGAGAACCAATCGGTAGAAAATGTTGATATTTGGTAGGCAGGTTCAGATAAGGTCTAGAAATGTTGTGTTAAAATATATTTGAATTGGTTCAAGATTACGCCAGTTATCAGTTTTTTTTTTTTTATTGAAGATGTATTACGAGTTGCATATCTTCCGCCTTGATACAATCCTTACTGTAAATTCAATGGTTCAGCGAGATTGTAGATCTAATTTGAAAGATATTAAATCAAGTTCCAAACTATGTCCGATATACTTCCCAAAAGGTTACACTCAATATTAGCGTTTACTATTTTTCGGAATTTTCGGAGTTTTTCTTGGATTTTTGAGAATAAATTGGTAAAGAATGTTGAAATTTGGTAAACTGGTTCAGATTAGGTCTAGAAATGCTGTGTTCAATAAATTTTGAATCCCTCCTGAATCGAATTTTCAGGCGAGCAAAGCGAGTTTTGACTCACTGACCCTGCTGATACTGTCGGGGGTCCAGAGGGCAGAGCCCCCTGGCTAGGCGGAGAAGGCGAGCGAAGCGAGCCTGCCGGCTAGTACTTGTATATGTCCAACTGGGGAAATATCCATGGAAGAAAACATGAAATTATCAAGAAAACATGAAATTATCAAGAAAACATGGAAGAATCCTTATTCCTGATTTTTTATACGTTTTCGGCTCAGATTTGACTGTAATCTTATCACATAATTTTTTAGTGACAATGGTTGAGGATTTTACCATGATCGGATTATGTACCGGTATTGAATTCTTATAGGGTTTTCTGAGAATTTGCTAGTGCCCTACACTCCTACACATACATACCTGTTGTGAGACGCACACGCGCCTTCAAGATCGCTGAGTCCTAAACGACTCTTTGATCGAAAGGAACAAATATCATTCTCACATAGCAGCATCTCAGCTTGGAAATGGAGGTTTCTTCTTCCTGTTGTTTATTTTTCCAATACAGGGCTCTCATTATTATTCTTCCTGTAGACTTGAGTTACTCCTTTCCACACGGTAATTCACAAACAGTTGAAATTTTCATGATGGTTTCATTTTCAAAATCTTCATCATAACAATAATTAATTCAAATCTCCATTTATTGCTATATAAATACACAAAGGTCTTCTGCAACTGCAAATATTGACCAATTTGCTAAATAGCAGCCGAGATCATACCTAGATAGTACTTTCATCATACCTAGATAGGACTATGATTTCCAATGTCATAGAAAATGATGAATTTTCAATTTTTCAATAAGATAAAAAAGTCATCATGAGCTATGATACTTATCTTTTTTGGTGACTAGGCTCATTTTTCATTCCTATTGGTTCAAACTATACTTTATTTCGATCAAATCATTAATTTAATCTTAGGTTACAAAGCCTAACCCGTGAAGGCGTAGACAGCGATTTGATTTGATGGGATTTCTTGCTTATTGGGGGGAGCAAAAATTCTGAATATATTTACTCCAATACACTATATCAAGTGGGTTAGAGCCGAATTATGTGAAGTCGTGTGATATAATGAGGTAGTATTATAATTTAATATTAGGTCGTTTCTTATTAATTAAGTGAGCACCTCACGATCTATATTTCGTCATCTCTTAAACACTCTAATTTGATAGGCTAATAATAGACTATAGTCAGCACAATCTAAAACCCCCTCCAGACTAATCACAGACTAAAACCCCCTCCACCTGAGAAATAGCTACGTTGTCATTTTGCGTGAAATTGAAACTTCTCCTAACGCAAACACATTCAACTGAATGCTAAAAGTGACAGCGTAGCTTCGGAAAAATCACGCGGTGTTGTGAAACTCACTATTTTTATAATAAACCAGCTGTTCGCAGCTCAAATATTCAAGTCGATTAGCTTCAAATATCTGGTACCAAGCTTCGCTCTGAAGCTGTGGCCGAACTGATGAATTGCATAAAATATGTTATTGTGAAAAATTAAGGAACCTCCTTGTAAAAAATAAATTCAAAATTGATATGATCACCTCTCACAATTTTTTGACAGTCATGAACATGTGTTATAGACTTGAATGTAACTCCATCCACTCCAGCTGGATTGCGTTTGTCAGCTAACGATAACAGCCATTATACGCAGTACTTGGGATTATGCCTGAATAAGGAATATTTTATTCTTTTATTAATCCTGCCAGAGAGTTTTCCCAGACATGAGACCTGGTGCAATCTTATTTTTCCATCACGGTTATATTACATTTCAAATTTCAAGAAAATCGTTAGAGCCGTTTTCTAGATCCGTGGTTCCACATGCAAACATACAAACATACAAACATACAAACATACAAACATACAAACATACAAACATACAAACATACAAACATACAAACATACAAACATACATACATACATACATACATACATACATACATACATACATACATACATACATACATACATACATACATACATACATACATACATACATACATACATACATACAGAAATTACTCGCTTAATGTAATAGGATAGCTCCAATCTTTAACATACAATTATTATTCATGCATATACCGCTATCCTCACTTTGAAACTCTTGAGAGGCCAAACTACGATCTTCCGACTATTTTCGACATTTGGAAAAATAATTTCAATTGTTTTTGAACAACTTTCTCGCTTTCACCACCCAATTATCTTTTCAAACAAAAAAGTTTCTAGATCAATGAAAATTTCGTGTTTTCTGTTCGAGTAGACTCGACATTGACAAACATATTCATTAATTGAAACATAATAATTATTGGTCGGATATAGAAAATTCAAAAAACCATTAGAAAGCTCGAATTCTCCTTGTCATTTTGATATGAAAAACTTTATTTTTACTACAACCCATGATTGTGAGAGAAGTGATATACAAAAGAAAGTAATATTCTCACGATTTTTAATTTTTTCAAAAAAATCAAATTTCCTTTGAATCCTTCTACCCAGGAACTTTTTTAATACTACTGGCATATCAAGGATAAAATTCTACGTCTAGATATGGGGTTTAATCACGAATTTGAGTTGTTCCAATTTCACACAATCTGGCAACGCAGCTATTTCCCGGGTGAAGAGAAAAACAGTCAACTTAGATTGCGCGGACTATAATAATTGACACACACTTAGTACACGTGGTATAAGAGATTAATCCAATAGAATGCATCTCGAGTATTACCTCCTTTAGGAGATTGCCTTAACAAGGCATCATTTCAAACTAGCTGCAAGATGCTATCGAGGATTGAGAATGGATGAGCTTATTGGAACAAAGATGCGACTAATTGCTGGTTACAGCCACCAGCCTTACTTTGTTTATTGAAGCACCAGAATAATAGTACGCTAGAATTAGTGGCTGGCTGCATTGAATCGTTATGCATCGGAAGGTATTCCTGGTTGAATTACGGCCCCGTGAATTCCGGAGAATTAGATGTTCGGGAGTCAGATTAAATCTGGTAAGGAGCCCAGCCTGGAGCTGAGTTATGATTGGGAGCTCGCTCAGCTTACTAGGAAATCACCTCGGTGAAATAGATCGATGCCTTGAGCTTGATAGAACCAATTGCTACTTCTCGAAATATTGTCTAGGGTACAAGCTCACTGTATGTTCGAAACTAGGTATATCACTTCATAGTTATTGAGAACAATCATAATAGAATGTGTATTGTAACATTTTATAACAACCACACGTGTACTAAAATTTTTTTCAGACGTTTAAAAGCGTGAAGCCTTATGTAGCTGCTTCTTCCATAAACATTGTACTGTCGTGAATCTTCATTAAAATGAAACATTCCAATTGATACGCATGCAGTATTTCAAGAATTACGCCTCACAAGCATTTGAAAAGCTTCTCTTTGGTTCTACCCTGCCTACAACTTTGTCAATTAATCTCTCATCATTACCACCATACAAGCTCAAACCGAGAGCTCATGTGGGCGTTACTCTCAAAAAGAAAGTAATAAAAAAGGTATAAGTAACACAGTAGCAGCAAAAATTGGTGTGATGATGACTGTAGATCATGGTTCAAGGCTCTTTCAACATTTCTTCCTCGGTTATTTGAAGAGCTTTATTTGATGTTCGCAGGTTTCACACGTGCCCTGGGACTTTTGGAAAGAAAAGCATATGTGATCAGCGAGGCATCGCGCTGTCTAGAAAACTTCACTGGTGGAAAGAGAGAAAGATAAGGAAAAAAGAGGTGTTAAAGCAGGCTAGAAGAAATGAGAAGTAGAGAGAAAAGCTTTTTATTGTATGGTTGTTGGTGAAGCGTTGAAAGTCCTCTGGGATCTCAACGTCTACAATAATAATCTCCCACAGGCGTACCAATAGTTTTGACTCTCACATTTTAACACTCTCTTCCTCGTCATTTCTTCCACACAACTTCTCATTTTTCAGTGACTTTTTCAAGAATGGAATTATTCAGTATGTTAATTCCATTCAGTTCATTCAAAATTTGTCAGACTTCAATGGCACCATTGACATTGGAAGAGTACATACATCCATTCATCAAATTATGCAATGGAAGAGGAAGAGCTTTGTGATATGAGTAGAAGAGATGAATTATTCGAATGTACCGATGGGATATCAATATATTGATGTGCATTATTGATTGATGAGGAATAAGAATTGGTTGAATGAATGCTTGAAGAGAAATTGTTTTGATTTCAGGACCTCAAAGGTAATGTTTATCAGGAGAAATACTTTCAGAGTGGGAGGAAGTTAGAAGTTATCTAAAAATAAAAGGTAGTTCTAAAACATATCACGGACATAAAAAGGGGGGCAAACACAAGTCTGGACACCACAAATCGGGGCACCATGAGGGGCACCACGGCAAGAAGGGACACCATAAGAATGGCGGGCACCATAAGGACCATAAGGGACATAAGGAGGCCGCGGGAAATGAGAAGCATCACATACATAAGAGCGAGTACGGGAATAAGGGGGGCCATAAGGAGGGAAAGAAGTAGGGGTACAGTCATAAGAAGGATTAGAGGGGGGTGAAATCATAAGGTAATAATTGATATTCCTTTTTGTCTCATTTTTATTCTCTCTAGTAGTCCATTTGTCCATTTAGCTACACATCTACATGTTATAAGTCTTTATGGTTCTATCTCATTTCACGCCGTAGTAATCATCTGAAGTCCAATCATCTAAAGTCTACCAGTATAATTTTATATTTTATGATTTTTACAGAAAAATAAATTTTTTACGGACAGGTTACCATTTCAAGAAATTGAATTATATTTGTACTTGCCATAGGTTGTTAAGAATTACACACGCACAAATATAGTGATATCTTGCCAAAGCCCTTAGAAATAAAAAAATACCAGGATGAATAATTATTTTCCACGAACACTTGAAAAAATGCATGCATTATGGCTGGTACCATAATAGATTAGAAAAGGGTATATGATGCTAATGGTAAATATTTCATGAAAATTTCTCCTTAGCGCGCATGGGCAATAATAATTATTAATAGTTTATGGGTTTGTCTCAATATCATTGTGCATTCCAATATAAAAATATCCAAGAAATATATGCTAACATCCAAATATACAAACCCAAAATTGTATTTTTGTTAGATGAATTGGAAAACTTTGTTAGATAACAATCAAACATCAAATGAAATTTGTATTCATACTAACCTGCTGATTGAGTTTATTTATTGTGCATAAGAATAACAGTAAAATGTCTTGAACAAACTATTATAGCTGTGCTACAGCTCCTATAGCCTGTAATAGCGAACATGAATAATTATAGTTCACGACATGACATAGGTTTACTAAGAATAATTTCAATCACTCAATTCATTTAACATTGTAAATTGCACTCCACTCCTGAAGACGAGCTTCGTTTTCTATGATGAATTATGAAGTGTTAATTAGTATTTCGTCATGGAAAACAATATCAATATAAAAATTCCTACAAGAATATAGCATACTGTGTCTGTTTGAAGATAATCTTATATATGATAGATATCATTCAATTTCATCACGTTATTCTTTCAATCAATCTGAACTTAGAAGCACAAGCAATTCATTAGAATCCATTATTTCAATCAACTGGAAATTTGAAATTAAGTTGAGAAATGTCCAATCTTGTTTATTCACCTTTTTGACTCCCATCCTCATATTTATGAACTCTGTTTGATAATTGTTTACGAAAGACAATCAAGGCAAGCCAGAAGGCAACATTCATACACGTCATTTGCTGTTGACGAGAGTTCCACTTTAGAATTATGTTCCAACGAGAGAAATACAGAAATATCTTTCAAAACATGTTCCAGTGATAGATAGAGTAAACATCTTTTGAAATATGTTTGCCCTCACGCAAAGTATTACCTCGGCAGAACAATTCAATTTTCATTAGTGACAATATTGTTTGTCTAGTTTGAAACTAGAGCAATAGCGGTCATTTGTATAGTGTGAATAGAATACTTAAAGCGTTGCCAATAATGTCGAGTGGCAAGTCGAGATATGAAAATGAGGAATGAGTTATTGTCAATTCTCCTACAAAGGTCAATAGGTGAACCTACATAGACGTCACCAAAGAAAAACTGGTATGAAAAACTGAAATGAGGGAAATTGTAGAAGCTGGAAATTTATTATAGAGGTGAATATTTTTCAATTTATTGATAAAAACCTTTCAAAAGTCAATATGAATAGTTCAATCTAGCTGTTATCAAAGTTTTAGACAAATAGAGCTGTGCACTTCTTCCAATTCAACAATTCACTTCTCTACCAAAAGCTGAAAAAAGATCAACATGCTATTCTGAATCTGTTGGTAGAATCTGAATATTTTGGATTCTACAACCAATCAATCAGTTAGTTATACCATAGAGGAGGTAATTTTTCCATTGGTTTTTTTTAACGTTTGATAAATTCCTCTATCGTGATTGTACAGTGTAACTTATTTGGAATAATGATCAAAACTATATAGAGACTGTGAAATCAGTCTGAGCTGTATAAACTAAGTATACAGATTCTGTAGTTGAAACTATTGGAGGATTCATATCAGAAAAATAAATTTTTATTCAATATTTGTTATTTCTGTGTTGGAAAATTTCCAGTGTTCACAGCACTTTTCAAAAATATTATATTTTAGGCTCTTGTTAATTCGAAAACAAAAATGAAATAAAGTAAAAAAATTGAGTATGAATTTTATTGTTATTTTGGCGACAAGCAGTTTTGAGCTACAGGCTACACTGTTAAGTGTATGTTCGACTTTCCGTATGTATAAGGGATAAGAAAAAAAGATTCCAATCTCAGTTTACATGGAATTCTAGATTAGTGATTGTAATATCAGGGACGAGATTATATTGAAATTGAAAGATATGACTTTATGAGATACATATTCCGAATAAATGTGATAATGCGACAGGAAACACTCGAAAGTTGGCGAAAATTTGACAAATGTGTTCAACTGGAGCCAAATAGAAGTCGACGTCGGTATGTGAGCTTTATAAAGCGGAGCGCAAAATCGGTTTTGACAAAGAACGCGACATAGCTTTTCTAGAATCCATTTACTGAAAATAAAGCCGCCTGTTTGTTTGTCCCATACTACCCCTCGAAATGTTGTTATTGCAGACAATGTTCTGCTAAAATACTGAGATCTCATCGTTGAATGCCACTGTTTGTTTCCCGTTAAACAAGAACTGACTTGATTTTGAATTCAGCTTTAATTTTGAGATGGGTACAACTGCTATTCACAAAACAAAATATACTGAAACTTTCGAACACAAAATTCCTAGATCTAATCTCAACCTGTCCACCAATATTAAAAAAAACGAGACTCAACATTTCCTGTCAATTACTGTTCTCGAAAAAAAATCTAAGAAAACGTAGAAAAACTCTTAAAAGACGTAGGCATTCAGGCATATCCTTGGGAAATTTCAAGAATCCGTTCTCAGTGCGGTTCTCAAGGTCTATGTATGCGTGCCATTTCACTTTTATATGATACATTATTGTATCAGGGCGCTAGATATGCAACCAGCGATGCATCTTCAATCATGAAAATACCTCTCTACAGACGTGATTACGAAAGGATTTTAAAATAAATTAACACATCTCTAATCCTGATCTGAACCTGTTCACCAAATTTCAATACTTTTCGTGGATTGGCTCTCGAGAAAGGTAGAAAAACGCAGAAAATTGTAGGAAGACGCAAGAATTTGGCATATCCTTGGGAAGTTTCGAAAACCGTTCTAAGTCATCAGAGCGCGTCTAAAGGTCCAAATGGGCCTGCCAAATTTGAACGCATTTGTTTCAATAATTTGTCAGGATTGCTGATTAATCAGTGGATGAATACATGAACTAGACAGTGCCGTTTCGATTTCAGCTCTGTAGTTTTGAAATGTGAATTACTTTTCGCCACACTGCACACAAAGCAGCTGTTTTCTGTGCACTAAAGAGATTCGAAAGAACAGTGGCGGTTCCAGGGGTGGGCTGGGTGGGCAGCTGCCCCCCCAGTTCTCATGGGAATTTTTCCAATTGTTTTTCTAGTTGGACGCACATAATATAATTATTTCTAAAATAATTCATTTAGTGTAGACTAAAATCATAAAAAATCATTTAATAGTTTATAGAATAGATAATATCTATTATTGGAAGTTCATATGGGCTTTCTAAGCCTAATTGAAAATCCTCACTAATGTTATAGTTTGGTACTTCAGCCAAAGAAACTTGCCGATATCTTCCATGAATTAAGGTTTTTGAGTCCTCCAATCTACAATGAAGTGGATTATGATGATTGCATCATATCTAAAATATCATTACAAAGTAAATACCGGTAATCAGTCTAACTTGATTTGATGATTTTTTGAAGTTGAAAATCTTAATGCCTTGAAAACCTGGCCTTATTTTAATTAAAAATGTAGTCTTGAGGTTCAAAAGTAGAAAGTTTGGCAATAAGTTTTACCAACTATTGAATTAATTCCAATTACACAGTGTTCCAGAAGGAATGTGCATTACTTCTCAAGCTGTTTCTTTACACCAAGTAGAGGAAAAAGTTCCGTGGGACATATCACCAAAAACGCTTTGTTACCGCTTAAATAACAATGGCGAAAAATTTAAATTTCTCAAAAATATTAATTTTTCTATTTTTCCACTGGCTTTATTCAGATTCCAAAATTATTAATTCTCATGTGAAATGGAGTTGGAAAATCTGAGGAATTCAATTACTGTTTTATGAGGAGTTTTCAACTTGAATGGTTATTGAGATAATAGAGCAAATATGCTACCATAATATTTCATTTTCAATATTGATAGAAGTTGAAGAGAATCAGAAGATATTCTGAAGAGAACATTGAATAGCGGTGATTGTGTAAATTTCACCTAAGTCTCAGAAAACGCGATCAAAAGGAGACAAAACATTGAACAAGTGAAAAATTACTGTAAAGTCGCAATTTTAAGATTTGATTTAATTTATCACGTCATAATTTGACATGGGAATAAATAGTTTCATAACTTGAACAAAACCTCTAAAAATTAATACTTTCTAAAAAATTTCAATTTCTCTCAATTGTTATCTCGGTAACAAAGCATTTTTGAGGGTACCTATGTTCCATGGTACTTTTCTCTCTACTTGGTATAAGGGAACATCCTGAGAAGTATTGCCGAACCTTCTGAAACACTCTTTGTGCCGCAGTATGAAACTATTTGAATTAATTCAATAGTAGTTAGTAGAAATTATTGCCAAATTATCTACTCTTGAACCTCAAGACTATATTAAAAAAAATAATAATAATAAGGACAAGTTTTAAAGGCATCAAGATTGAGTTAGACTAATTATTTACTTTGTCATGATATTTTTAATTTTTCACAAGGAAAAAAGACGCCTGGGAACCCTACTATCTGCGGTAGGGGTAAGGGCACCCACATACCCTTTTATAAACTCCAGCCCCCTTCCCCATAGAAAATCACTCGTGAATTTGAGTCATTGCCCCCCCCAGTTTTTCGGGTCTGGAACCGCTACTGCGAAAGACGCCATTTACAGGCGGTTTTGCTACTAGCTCCGAAAGAGGGCTCTTTCGGAGCTAGTGCACAGAAAGAGACTGGTAGTTACCTATCCAGCCGCTAGATCGGGCGACAATGCACTGCTTTCTGCATTGCTTTCCGCCGTAGCCTACTTCAGTTCGAATCAGCGATCGCCGCAAACATTCTTATACAATATTTCTTATTCTCGCAGTGTGGCGGAAAGAATCGTACTCAACTTGCACAGAAAGGTGTTTACGGTATTTGGATAACATATTCCCGGGCTCGGCAAGTCTTGCCCGGGAAACTATCCTCATACTGTAAACACCTACTTTCTGTGCTTGTAATGTAATGTACTATTTCATTCCTCTTTTCAGAATAAAGTGATAACAAGTCTCCTAGACGTAATTAATGGGAGGGATAAATAATTATTCTATAACACTGGAGGCTCATGCCCACGAAACAGGTGAAGTGCTATACAATAAAAGATACAAGCACTCCACCTGTTTCATGGGCACACGCCGCCAGTGTCCTATAAGTGGCTTTAGGTCGACTATAAACCATCAGGAAATGATCTAGAAAAGTTACAATCATTCATGATTCATCAATGTTATGATCATTAATCCTAAGCAAATTTTAATTTATTAATAAAAATCGATAAACACAGTCTGATGCCGCTCATACAGGCCTAGAATTTGAATATATTTTTATAAGACGTTAGTTTTGCACGGGCGTAGAAAGACAAATTTAATTCAAGATTGGTGTTTGAAATATTACTTTCCAATGAATGTAAATATTGGTAACTCTTTCCCAATTAAACTTTACTAATCTTTAATCGTGATAATGGCCCAAAATTAATGATTCTGCTCTCTTCAACTTATTCTCATCACACCGACTTGAATAATTAGCACATTTGATCAATCAAACTAGTTTTAATATTCTCATGATTATTATCATTATTTTATAATTTCTATATTATCATCAAACCCTTTCATGAATTTATGAAATTCATAAAACTGAACTATCAAAAACGTATTGTTGATGATATTTGCATCTTTTTCATGAATCATTATTTTACACATCGTGAATTTTATTAGGCAAATAATTTTTCAGGACAGTAGGTTTAGTGTAGACATTATACAGGGTGTTTCAGGAGGAATGTGCAATACTTCTCAGGCTGATTCCTCACACCAAGTAGACAAAAAAGTTCCATGGGACCAACCCCCAAAAACGCCTTGTTACCGAGATAACATTGGCGGATAATTGAGATTTTTTTTCAACAATAAGGGTTATAACTGGATAAGGAATCATAAAATTGTATTTTTTATTAATGGAAGTTGAAGAGAGTCGGATTCTAAAGAAAAAGTGAAATGACGGCGATTGTGTAATTCTTACCCAAATCTCAGAAATGGCGATCAAAAATCGCAAAATTGACAAAACATAGCACAAGTGATGAATTTGTGTTTAGTAGCGATTTTGCGATTTTTGATCGCCACTACTGGGATTTGGGTAAGAATTACACAATCGCCCCATTTAACTTTTTCTTTAGAATCCGACTCTCTTCAACTTCCATTAATAAAAAATACAATTTTATGATTCCTTATCCAGTTATAACCCTTATTGTTGAAAAAATGGCGTTTTCTAGCATATTTCTCCAACTATCTCAATAACCGTTAAAGTTACAAACTTGGAACTGGTTTCATTGAATCCCTCAGCTTATTTTACATAGGAATTGATTACTATAGAACCTCACAAAAGCATCTAAAGAATTAGAAAAATCTCAATTTTATTCTATAATTGAAACTATAATTATGACAATGACTCACCTTTCCATTTACAAATTCTATCTCCTTTCCTTTCTAACCTCAGAGGTTCCCCCATTTCCCTCTCAGTAGGGCCGAGGCCTCGCTTTTAGTTGGGGACTTCCTTTTCCTTTCATGCCGCGCCTTTGTAAATCCCCTCATATGACGACAGGTCACGAATTCAGCCTCAGAAGTGGTGGATTACCACCCGAGTCTTCTCACTTCCTCACAGAAATATGATTTCCAACCCTAATTTTCCGCTCTCGAATATAAATGAAGCCCAGAGAAGGAATACACCTCTCTGCAACCACTCTCACTCTCTCTCTCACTCACTCTCCAGCCACTCGTATGCTAAACGACTGGCCATTCGAGATGTTAAATCCACAACTTTTTCATTTCGTAAACTCCCAGATTGCTTCCAGTCTCCTCTTATCTCTGCAATATAGAGCATTTCATTCCGAACGCACTCTGAATAACAACTCGCCCATTCTATTCAATATTTTCAAGGGTATGCGTCGGAAATTATCAATAAATAATCAGTACTGTATTGTAAAACAGTAAGGTAAGAGTCACATGAATGAACATTTTCTAGAAATCGAGTTGAAGAAGTTTTGTGAAGTTTATCACTTTTTGTATAAGTATCACCTCAAACACTATAAGCTTCACATTCTGAGCTTACGTTCATTGAAGCTACAGTAGCCTATATTTAGTATCTTCTATCCAACATTTTAGTTATCTCTAACTTAATTTCTAACATAATGTTGATGAAACTATAGTAAGTAAACTATTTTCTATCTAAATTATCAACACTGTTTCTATGAATTAGTCATCTTAAATTTCTTATTCAACTAATGTGCCTCACGATCAAACCAAGCAATCTGATAGAAACTATAAAACTTTCAATCATTTTATTCCGAATAATCCAATCTAGTATTAGATTCCAACCCATGTTACAATTTTTCCCCAATGTGACTCAAGTGAAATGCAGATATTTCCTGATGAATTCCGCATGCATTTAAACATTGTAATGGCAGCGAATTGCTCATTGCGTTAGTAAACGAGCGAATGTTTAAAGCGACTCACGTGCTTAGTTTGCAAAATTATCACACTGGGCGCACATCTATCAGCTGCTGATGGGGGAGGGGGTGAGAGGAGGGAGGGCTGGTGTCGGAATTCGGACGAGCCGCGCGCCAATTTGCCTAGAATGATTTGTGCGAGCCCATAAATACGGATCTAATTTAGAAGAGCAATGTTACCTTTTCTTCACAGAGCCGAAGCTGTTTGGAGTCGTGAAAAACGGACCAGCGACTCGGATGCAGAGGGGTGGAAGGGAGAAGGAAACGGTGAAAAAGCGTTCCAATATGTCAACCGGGTACGGCTTCATTATTAGGGGAGGCAAGAATACAAATTGCTGTTTAAAATGGCGTAGTTGACGAAATCGAGCACCGTGTCAGCCTCTTACCCTCTTCCCCTCACTACCCTTAGCCCTACACACCTAACATCCCTTCCCTCCTCACATGTCGTAGTGTGGAAGCACCCACTCGAATTTTCCACGCACACAGTTTGATGAAAAAGAGGGTTGGAGAAGGGAGGAGTAGCAGAAAATAGAGAAAAAATGGGGAGAATAAGATGGAGAGCCAGTAAAAATGGAAAGAGGAGAAGAACAAAGAAAATGTGAGTTCAAGAAAATAACAGAACCAAAAAATAAAAAACAAATTCGAATAAATGAAAAATTCGCTCCTGCAGCTGGCGGTCGGAAAGAGTGCATTTTAAATGCAATTCTATGATGACTCAAATCATATGACTTTTAATGAACTATTCAGGGTATGAATTTAAAGGTGCCATTCTCGAAAAACACAATTTTTGGTATATTATTCACCATTTTCTCCGCCATTTTTTATTGTATTTTTTTCGTTGATGGCTCAAATTGTAGGGCATAATAAGGGTATTATAGACACCAATTTTCAAAACGATCAAGTTATTGGTCGATTTGGAGTGATTTTTCAAAACATTCATCCCCTAATTTCACCCCCTACCCTTGGACCAATTTGGCTGGTTAACGAACTTGACCGAGATATTAGCACTAATGATTTTTGTGCGAATTTCGGTCGCTCAAGGAGGACAACAGAAATGAAACAATATGCATGTTGCTTCTCCCCAGATCCCCACGAGTAAGAAGTATTTTCAAAACGACTATAGATTACAATAATCTAATTATCTTGTTTTCTGATAGAACAAATGAATTTCTCATCATTAGAGTCTGCTTTCATAAATAGTCCATCACTATTTATAGTTTTCTCCCTAAGAATGAGAATCACTTAGAATAATAATTATTGTGAAACTGATCTTCAACGTTTATTCTCTAAAATAAATGATTTAAGTTACATTCGATAGATCTTTTGCAGTCCTATTACGCATTCAAAGAAAAAATCAATCATCATCTACAGGCTACTAGACTACTAGACATTTCAAAGCATTGTCAGTTCCATCCCGATATTCACCTGGATATCTCTTCTAAACATCATCATTGCACCAATTTGGCTGGTTAACGAACTTGACCGAGATATTAGCACTAATGATTTTTGTGCGAATTTCGGTCGCTCTCCGACAAGCCCTTCGGGAGTTATCGAGTTGACAAGAATCTTTACATATAAAAATATATATATATATAGATGAGAATTAGAAAAATCTCACCATTGATGATGAGATATATATGAATTCGAACGGACATCAGATTCGTGTTCTAGGGGCTCGGAAACGTGTAAAAAATATATCACATCATAAATTTTCGATTGTCAGGGCAAGACCAATAGTGCATTTTTTCGAATGAAATGCACTAATAGGTGGGAGAAAATAGTAGAATCGGGAAATGAGAGGAGACAAGAAATCTTGAAGGAATAATTGTAGGTAATCAATAAAAGAAACATGGAAGAAGGAGAAAGTTGTGAGAAGATGATGTTGGAGAATGTGTGACAGGTCAAATGAGAAGAAGTATCGCAAGAAGGATAAGAAAATGGGAAAAACAAACCATGGTGAAAAAAATAAAATAATCTTAGAAGGAATGAGAGGTGAATAAGATAGCGGGATGGGAAGGAGAAGAAAGGTTACAATATGTGCAGGGAGAAGAAAGAAAAAGGAGGATAACAGAAATGAAACAATAAATCAAGAGGAGTGTTTGAAGAATAAGGGCAATAAGGAAACAGAAGACAACGTGTTGGGATGGGAAAATGGTCTACAATATCAAGGATGTCAAAGAGGAAAAATTGGGGAGGAAGAACGGATAGAAAGAGGAAATAGATGAAAAGAAAAACACATGGTAGAAGGAAATGTTGGAGAGAATTCTGGTGAAGAAATGAAATGGAAAACAATCTATGGAGTGTAAGCGTGTGAAGTGAGGAAGATGATTTGAAAGAAAAAGGACACGAATAAAGTAGAGTAGAATGAGGTGAAGCGTACCAGGAAAAGAGAAGAAACATGACTGTGAAGAAGTGGAGGTTGCAAAGGGACCAGTAGGCCTACCTTTGCTAGGAAATGAGCATCTGAATACTGACACCGTTCTATCTGTAGGTTTGCGTGAATTACAAATGAGGCCAGCTGTAGTCTGTACAAGCAAAGAAGACATTCTGGCAAGATGGGAAAATGACTGCTGCTTGGTCAATATTAATTCAAAAATGATAAATTTTGTGTCAAATTGTAGAAACCATTCTGTTCTACAATTTGGGGCTGAATTTATGATTTTTGAACCAATATTGAGACAAGCTGGAGACATTTTCCCATCTTCACAGAATGTCTTCTTTGCTTGGACAGATTTTACCTCCATCACCATCACACATGCATTTTATTTCAAGAGGAACTCACGTTTATACGGGCAGAAACTTTCCTTCCGACTCGAGTTGATTCATATCTCTCTATAATTGGAATAGAAGCCGAAACCTAATTGATAATTCAAAACATTGGACGCTGTTCCGTATGCGTGTCTAAAGTTGCTATATTGCTTTACTCCATTCAAAATATTATCTCGCGATGAAAGAGAGATGCGTAAGCCAAGTTTATGCTGAGAGCTGAGTAGGTGAAGTCAATCAGCATTAATTGAAAAACACTTGTTTCAGGTACGTAGAAGAGGTGGGTTGGAGTTTGATTTTTTTGATTTCGCAGTATATTACATATTAGCAATGGGGATTTGCAGTATATGGCGTAACTAGCCGGCAGGCTCGCTTCGCTCGCCTTCTCCGGCTGGACCCCCGACAGTAAAGGCAGTGTAAGTGAGCCAAACAGGCTCGCTTCGCTCGCCTGCAAAACCTCTGTCAGTGTCAGCTGAGAGAAACAGGCTCGCTTCGCTCGCCTGCAAATTCCGTTCAGAAGGGATTAGAAATTTATTGAGCCCAGCATTTCTACACCTAATCTGGACCTGTTTACCCAATTTTAACATTTTCTGCCAGTTTTTTCTAGAAAAATCAAAGAAAAACACAGAAAATTCTAAAAAATAGTAAAACGCTAATATTAAGCGTAACCTTGGGAGGTATATCGGACATAGTTTGAAACTTGATTCAATATCTTCCAAATTAGTTCATCTTCAATCTCACTGAACCATTGAGATTACAGTTGGGATTGGTCGTATCAAGGCGGAAGATATGCAACCCGCAACACATATACAATTTTGAAAACCTGATTACTGGCGTAATCTTGAACGGATTTCAAAAATATTTCAACACACCATTTCTAGACCTCATCTGAACCTGCCCACCAAATATTAACATTTTCTACCAATTGGTTCTCGAAAAAACTGAGAAAAATTCGAAAAAGTATAGAAAAACTCAAATATTTAGCATACCCCTGAAAAGTTTTTAAAATCCGTTCTTAGCGCGCGTCTAAACGTCCAATTTAACATGCCTGCCAAATTTGAACGCATTCGGTTCAGTGGACTTTTGGTTCTGGTGATGAATGAATGAATGAATGTATGAATAAGTCAGTCAGTGCCATTTCGCTTATATAGATACAGATGAGTCGACATAGAGTAAAAAGCCTGATAACAGAACAAAAATAATTGTAATTGAAAATTTAGAACAATTTATGGACAATTATTTCCTATATTTCCTTCCTATTACACCCTCATCTCAAAATAGTGTTGAATGATCAATCATAATACAATAATTTTTTATGTAATTTCTGGCAGATTTGTGTAGGCTACTGTTGTATGTAATTGATTGGGGTGATTTGAAGTTGACATCAAGTCACAGGGCTGTTCTGATTTTATTGAAGTTAGTTGGATTTCAAAATTGATCAAGTTCACAGTCCACGTCTCTCACATCAACTCCAATTGATTTCCAGTGAATATACTCTAAATTGGAAAAGGGGCAGTTTCTGGCGTAAGCCTGTTGAACCTTACCATTAATATATAAGTATTACTTGTTGTATGAAATTAGAGAATAACTCTATAAATGAATAAATAAAATATGATAGATACAACATTATCTAAGAAGAAAATAACAGTTTAATTCTTATAAAACTGTTTATTTCGGTTCTTATAAACAGTCTAAAAACAGTCTTAAGTCTGAAGAGTTTTCAATTCTTATAAACAGTTTAATTCTTATAGTGAGAATCTAATCATGGATTCTATACCGTTGAGTTGATTTACAACATTAGTTATTGTATTGATTTTCAATTTCAATTTCAATTTATTAAAACACACAAAATACATACAATAAATTTCAAAAAAACAAATGTACAATAACAATGATACATTAAACAAAACACAGGCTTCATGGTTGGGTGTGCTGGGAAGAAAAGAGAGAAGAAATAATACCTTACCAACTATGGTTTCCCATGTAATAGGCAGGTGAGATGAAGAGATAGGAAGGAATGATGTGGATTAATCTTCAACCTAGGCTTTCACAATATTTTATTGTTATAATATTTTGAAATAAATAATCAATAATACTTTCAAGTCACACAATAATACCAGTCTCCTTTGATAGACTGATAGTTCAATATATATTTTTTTCATCCCAATACTCAATTCCTTCCTTCCAAATGAATAAAATATCGTGCATGATAAATGAATATATTTTTGGAATAACTGTGTGTAGTTCCCTTGACCACTCTTTCACCTGCATTGTTTCAACTCTAAATAATTAAAACTAGAATCATTCCAATGATGTGTTCATTGATATTTTCGTCAAAATCAATTACATTCAGATACCTTTTTTTATAATTATACATTCATTAATTTTTCGTTCATTTATCCATCAGGATATTCAAACATTGTGTATTTACGGATGAATAAAATAATAAATATGAAAATAGATTTGTTTATTCACAATATTTCATTCAAAAGGTATTGAAATGTCACCCACTAACCCTAATGTCAATATGGAGCATTGCATTGAATGGAGACACGTCATGTTAATTTTGATAATTAATATCGATTGCAATAACGCACGCCAGCTAGTTGCGAGTCAATTAATATTCTGTGATTAAATGCCAATGCCTTCGCATAATCAAAAGCCTGGCTGCAATGCATTGTAATGGAGAGAGCAGAGGCATTCCTTATCGCTATCCTTGCTTATTGACTGTGCAACTACTCATTAATAACACTGGATAAACAGAACTGAGTTACTCAAAATTGGAATGTTTTCTCATCTGTCAGCATCTTGTGGGCTGTCGTGCTGATTTAATTAGATCCTATGGTTAGGTTGGATTACCATTCAGGTAATTGGAATTGTAGGGGATGGAGAGACATGTTGATTGCATTGGAGCTGACAATTGAATTCAAAACTATGAAGTGCTTTGTAGTAAATCTAGCTGGTTATAAGTATAATGAGTCTTGTAGAGAGGCATTTGTTTCTATAAATATTCTTACCTTACCTCACCTTAATTCTCGATTTACAACTACAAATATTATTACTTTTCATTCACAAAAATATCTCAAAACCGGTCACAAATGCAGAAATTCGCAATCATAACACAAGAAGTAAGGACAATTTAACTTTGAGACAGCATAGGTTGCAACTATATGAAAAAATCCATCTTACATTGGTGCTATATAGGTTGTACAATAAATTATCTGCCGAGTTGTAGTCCAAGTCGATGAGCGAATTTAAAAAGAGTTTGTACAGATTTCTTTCTGCAAAGGCTCACTATGGTGTGAACGATTTTTGTAATGCCTAATAGATATAGGCTCTTATAGTAGTTGAATTAATTATCTCTGTATTTTATATTTTAGTGATGTGATGTTACTCAAAATAATTCATGTTCAAATGCATTGTGATGACGATATTTAACTGTTTATTGTTTATGTTTGATGTGCATGACCTATGAGCTATGTTGAATAAATTTTTTATCTTATCTTATCTGAAAAAGTAGAGATCGAATGATAAATAATACTGAATGCCACTTGGAAAGGACGCCTTCAGATAAATTACAATAATATTTATTATTAGTGAGACGATACGTGTAGAAAGTGGGATAAGGAAGTTTACCGGAACTGGTACAATAGATGGACCTTAAAGGCAGCTACAACCTAATAACTTGAAGTGAAAAAAGAAGATCAAGTTTTTAATCACAAGCTCATTATAGCTGAGAAAAAGTTTTTTGCAACAGTAAATCTGATCAGAAACTGGAAATAAGAAATAATTATTTTGAAAAATATCCGAGAAGAACGGAAGATTGAAGATACTGTTAATGTCAAGAAAGATGTGCAAGTGCAAGGCCATCAACAGAAATATTTTCTTTCTAATCCAGAATAAGAAAGATGGAGGAGCAAGTTGCGATCTTGCACTTTTCCTCCTTGTTAAAGAAGCGTCACAATAGTAGTAGAGATAGTCTGAGTCTGGGTAAAAATAGCCATAAAACCTTGTTGCATATTTTATGACAAGCGGGACTAGATACAGTCCCCTGAGACTGTGTTAATAGGAAGTTGAAACATGCTCTTCGTTTACATTCGAGGTATTTTGTTCTCTATGATTCTCTTTCAACAGGCTTATTCTTATTCCTTGGATGGAAAATATACTGAATGAGGATTACAATGTATTCAACTATTCATTTTATTCACTGGCGGCTCGTCAGGTGAAGTGTCCGTATCTTATCGAATTAAAATATTTCTGCTTTCAACACATCACCTTTTCCCAAGGCACGATTCGCCTGTGATTTCATCCATACGATATTATAAATGTATAACACTTGTTCCAATGGAAATGTTCTATGTAAAGTAGAGTAATCTAAGAAGGATATTGCCAAACCGTCTTTTTTAACAACAAACTTCATTGTGAACATACATAGAATACTAATTTTGAAGATTGGAATCTTATTTTGGTTGTTTTTTATCGTTGTTTTTATATATCGAATGATGTCATTGCATTAAATTAATAATAAATTTTCCTATTGGAAATAAAGAAATTTAGTTACTTCTCATTTCAATGTTCTCGTATGATGGCATCAACTTAAAGAAGGTAAATTCAATTCTATTTTGGTAGAATAATTTGGTTGATTTTCCTATTTTGAAGGTCGTTGAATAATGTCAAATCGAATCAAATTTTATTGATCACATCATCAGAATACAAATTTTATTATAATTTATGGGATTGAGAACTATTCTCACAGAGGAAAGCTCTTTTCATCTCTTCTGTTATTAGTTCAATTATTAATCTTGATTTAAGTATTAATATGAATGATAACATTGATGACTATTAAAGTGATTGAATGAGCTACTATCTCGAATATATAATGTAAAAATTGCTGTTTCTCGAAATTATAATGTAATTCTCACCAAATAAACTTGTTACGTCAAAATAACGTAAAATATTATATAATGTAACAATAGCTATTTCTCGAAATAAAAATGTAATTCTCAGCAAATTAGCTTGAAAGATTAGAATAGCGTACTGCCACTGATACCAACATTGAATAGAAAAGCGCTCATTCATTCGGTTAGAAGTATGCAAGAAACGAGACACGAGCACAGGACAAGATGCATCTACATAAAGATTTAAGCGAAAACGTCTTGGGAAATGTAAATATTTTAGTAGGGCGGAACAGTGAAATTTGTATAAGGCTTTTTTGTTTCTAGAAACAAGATGGGGACCAGAGAGGAGCAGAGGACAGATAAAAGAGACCATGAGATGAGCAGGAGGAAGAAGATGTTTAGAGAGAAAAAGAGAAAGTAGCAAGAGAGAGAGAGAGATTGCGTGAGTGAAGGGGTTGTTGAAGAGACACCGGCAAGAGATCACGTAATACGGTTGAATCGTCGGCCTTTCCCTGTTTTGCATCATCCTCCACCCCCTCCCCCTCCTATGTTTAAGCCCAGGGAAAGCCGTAATTAAGTTTTCTACTGAAGGAGGAAGGAATGCTCCGTTTCTGATGGAGAGAACGTGGACGATGAAGGAGTTTCCAGAAATTACCGACGCAAACCACGAAAGATTTCCAACTAAACTGAGCTTTATTTTCAAACTGAGCATTTGCACGCTCTCTCACAAAAATCTAAACAATGCCGATTACGTTACAAATAATGAATCAATTCAAGAATTTCGCTCCAAATAAAAAACTAATTAATTACATGCCTTTATTTTATAGTTATATGTATGTACATAATTATTAATCATAATCATCTTTTTGAGAACAACATAGGCCTTCAGCCCTAATTTTTGTGTACTTGTGAAGGTGATACTTTGTTATTTATCCATATTGAAAGAAAAGACAAGAAATTGCCAAACCACAGGTTCAATTCCGAACAATTAAACATTTTTCAAACAAGTATTGAATACATTGTTTTATTTTAAAATAGAATCATGTAGGCTAAATTGGCTTTTCAATTGATAAGCCTTTGAGACTTCAGTTACCTTTTTATAATAAGCCTTTGATACAATAATACTGAAATTCAATCCTCAATACAAATACGATGAATTCATTTGCATTCTATTTCCGAACATAATAGACTCCACACTGAAGAAATTTCAATCAAACGCATAATGCGATGCGAAAAAATCAGCTTTCTATTGAAGCAATTGTGGAACCCTGCTATTGGTATCATAATTGCCCGAGGTCACGAGAATTATTCTGAATCAGTGAGCTTTGATCATCGATTAACTGGTTAATCATCTAGAAACCGTAGTTGACTTTATAGGTTGGAGATAATATCATCGCCAATCAAATAACAAGTCTCCAGAGCTTGAACGATATTAGTCATATCAGCATATGATTATTGAATCGTTAATTGAGGGAAACGGCTGAAAGGCTGAACCCATTAAAAAACAATTTTCCCGAACTTTTTTGTCAGTGATTATAATTATGATTCACATAGTGTACCATTGTTTTATCCAAACAAGTTTGAATATATCACCAATAAATTTACTTCTGCTCTCATTTCAAACAAGATACTCTTAAATTCCTAATAAATTTTTATTCCGCTGATACGAGAACCCCTATTTCAGTACTTACTTCATAAAAAACTATTACCAGGTCCTAACTGACTGAGGACTAAGTTTAATAACCCAGATAGCACCCCTGATTTTTATTTATTTTCTGATCAAGGTGATTAGATTACAATAATCTAATTATCTTGTTTTCTGGTAGAACAAATAAATTTCTCATCATTAGAGTCTGCTTTCATAAATAGTCCATCACTATTTATGGTTTTCTCCCTAAGAATGAGAATCACTGAGAATAATAATTATTGTGAAACTGATCTTCAACGTTTATTCTCTAAAATAAATGATTTAAGCTTTTTTTTTTTTTTTTGAGGGTGATGCCCACATTGGCTCTTTGGCCAGTGCGTGGGTAATGGGAAGGATGATGATGAGAGATGAATGGACCTACTGCTTTAGGTGGGTTCCGAACCACCGGGAAGCGATTTTTGAGGCTCATGAATTGAATTCAGAGGAGCCGGTCACCGTTACAACAGTGGTGGTAGAGGCACGTCGCTTATCTAATCTCACCGATTAGACGCTCTCTACCACTGGGACAAACCGCTTCATTCGATACATCTTTTGCAGTCCTATTACGCATTCAAAAAAAAATCAATCATCATCTACAGGCTACTAGACTACTAGACATTTCAAAGCATTGTCAGTTCCATCCCGATATTCACCTGGATATCTCTTCTGAACATCATCATTGGTGTTCTGTTGAGGCCAGCATTCCCAAATGCAATTTAAGCAAAGTTGTGACTCAAATAATAGCTAATTGTATCCAATTAGTTTATGTTCAGATGTTATTTGAGCCGTAGCTCTGCTTATGTCGCATGAGGGTTGAGTGTAAGAGAGGGCCGGCTGCGTCCTAACCTCGTCATCTCAGGTTTTAAAATAAATGCAGCCATCCTATTTTATCAATTATAGCCTACTACTCTCATATCACTTTGCAATTGTAATGCAATAAGCTTCTGATAAATACAAGCTTCTGAAGGCTTCTAATCTAGTAACTAATTTGAAAGTTTCAGAATTTTCCCACCAAAAAAACGTGGTAGAAAAGAGTTTCAGGTCTCGGTACACTGTAGCAAGGCTTTGACCGTCAGCAACAGCATCAACAACAACAACGTGTTCGAAGGTCGTAACTCATAATTTTCGGGGCAGTCTGGCACTTTTCGTAGGTTAGTAGCGCGGCGTGAGTTTGAGATGAGAAGCTGGCTGCTTCAGTGTTTCTGTGCTCAGTACTCAGCAGCATCCAGAAACATGCAAACTCCATTTGAACGGCGTGCTTTCGCCTCTTCACAGGCCACCCGTATTATTCTTAATCATAATACAAGCGGCACACCATCCACCATGCTGGAGCTCTCATTGTAAATTATATGCCGTTAATGATGTGTACAAACGAGGGCTCCGGCTACACACTTAGTACATTAATGCCTGCTACTCACTCACTCATTCCGACCCTCCCCTCCCCTCCAACCATCACCAACACTCCACCTCTTTCTAAAGGTGAAATTTGTTTCCCGGGCCTTAATTGAATCTCCCTTGTACGCCTGCCTCTAGTCCTTCATTGGTGCTACATACAGCATAAATGTACAATTCCCTCCACCACTATTAATGCAGGGGTTAAAGGTTGGTTTTTGTTTGCTGCTCATTTTACATTCAATCATAACAGAAAAGCCTTTCTACCATCATATTACATTAATTGAATGTCCTTATACAAGGGAAATTTGGCATCCTCAATATCTCACCTATTGAAGAAGGGGTTAAAGGTTGGTTTTTGTTTCCCGCTCATTTCACATTTATTCATAACAGAAAAGCATTTTATCATCATACTAAATTAATTTAATGTCCTCATACAAGGGAAATTTGGCATCCTAAATATAACTCGAGCAAAAACGATCTTTCTCACAACAATGACTGTGGATTATGGCATTTACTGCTCAACATCTTTTATACAAATAGATTATAATTCTATAAGTTTCTTTAAAGCAGGCTAGCATAGCTTCATATAAACTCCAATTTTATGAAACTATTTTATCGCATTTTATTCACATGTTTCAATGAATTAGAAGTTTTTCAAATCAATGTTGAGTATGACATGCTAAAGAAACTATTTTATCTCGATAAAGAAAACTTTTAACAAAATACGTGGATTTATCTGCCAAATTGAATATAAACAGAACCATCATAGCCCAGGCAAATTAGACTTTTGTCTCCAAAAAAATAAGGTAAGGCTGGAAATCGTCTTAATCGACTTTGGGCATCCTAAATAAGTTAACTATGAGTTTGCGACGGATTCCGAGGTGTACATAATACAGGGTGACTAGAAAACCACCAAATTTCGGTTCTGTTTTTATGTTCTACAATTTGAGCCTAAATGCGACTATTTCCCAACAATGGTTTTCAAGATAGACGCATTTGAACACAATTAGTACCCTTTTCTCGGTAAATGAGAAATAACTCAAAGTACTCAAGGTAGTAAAATTCTTCAATTTCAATCAAATTTAATAAATGATATATGAATTTTGACCGCTTTGATGAGCTGAATACAATGAGCTATACTCGCAGTTTGTCACGATCCGTCAACTATTACGAATGTTAGAGAAGTCCTTAGTTTACTATCCTTGGAGAGTCCTTCCTACTGGTAATAACTGGTATAACTGAAATCAGGGTGGTATAGTAATTTTAAATTCAAAACATTATATAAGACAAAAATATTCTAGTGATAAAACTCCAATACAAGAATATATAGACTAATTTTGGAAGTTAATAGTGGAAATATGGTATTTTTTTCTGTGCAAGGAAACATGTTGAAAGCCCTAACACAAAAAATGTACAAGATAGGAAGTCTTTCTTGGTCTTAAATTGTAGAGAATAAAATTATCCCCAGAGGGATTTTGAAATACACCTTTCTAACTCATCAGACGGAAGATAAGAACAATAAAATACTGAATGAGGTAAAATTTTCATTTTTCTAAAAAAAAAACACTTTTTTGAAATCTCATTCCTCGGTCCTTGTTCAAGATATAAGGTTGGATTTGATACCAATTCCTTGGAAATTTTATTCGCTAAGAAAAGTATAAGAATGATATTTTCTATCAGACGCTTCGTTTTGGCGTAAATTGCGAAAAACTAAAAACAAAACCGAATTTGGTGGTTTTCTAGTCGCCCTGTATTATGCACACCTCGGAATCCGTCGCAAACTCGTAGTAAACTTATTTAGGATGACCAAAGTCGATTAAGACGATTTTCAGCCTTTCCTTATTTTTTTGGAGGCACAGCCTTTTTTTATCTAATTTGCCTGGGCCATTAAACCTGTATGGTAAAATTTCAGTTACAATCTACCGAGTTAAGTTGTTCACCTCATACTAGTCAATTCTTTCAATAATCCTTCTACTTAATAAACGACCCTAGTAAATATAAATGAGTATCTGATGCAATTAGAATATGAACAATATAATTTTATTTTTATGGTGAGATTTGAAAGGGACGATTTACCAAGCCGTTTAGTTTGGTAATAATTCTTTTTTTAAATCCACTTACTAAAAAACAGCCCTTGTAGAAAGCATGTATGTGAGTATTAAGATATGGAATCATTATAATCATCATTACAATTGCATGGTGAAATTTTGGAAACGATCTACCAAACCGTTTAAAAGGAATAAAGTATTTACTAAAAACTCTTAATAAAAAAGCAGCCCTTGTAAATGTGTTTATCAGGTGAATAAATTATAATATTGAATCGTTTTCAATGTACATTCAATCATTCAACTTGAGAAGTGAGAATGAGGATGAATCGAATCTTGAAATTGGTAAAATAAGTATCAAAATTGCTGTAATTTATTAGCATGTTAATAGAGCGTAGTGTATTGCGTCATCTCCGACTACTCAGAATGAAGCTTCGATACCAGCTCGAACCTGTTCTAATTCCAAGATTTTGAGGTTATGTTGACCCAATTATCGAAATTATCAACTTTTCAATCAAAAAACCGATCTCAATCACTTACCACCTATCATAATCTTATCAAAACCAAATCATAACAATTTATAAACATAGATTCAGCCATGGATTCAGAATAATTAAGTTATCACATAAAATCACTTAGGCTACCACTTTTTTCGAAATCGTACGCAAAACGTCAATTTTTGACAACAAACAATTCGTAATGAACATGAATGTCACGCGACTTTATTCACTATTTAGGGTTCATATTGATTTTAGAACAATAATCGATAACAATCATAACATGAAACACAGTATTAAGTGAATTACAATGTAATAAACAACAATGAAATACCTTTCAATTCGCATATCGAAGTCCCGGAACGATAAACAGTAATAAACGTAATGAAAATACTACGTATTTCCAACACAATTTGTTCACGATAATACTGGTGCGTTATGAACCAAATACACAACTATTTCACCAATTTGAAAGAGATTTAACACAATAAATACACGTTTTTCTACACTTCACGAGTTTCACTTGGATGTTCTCAGGTGAGAACATCTCCCGAGATTAAGTTCCAATGTTATTGATTATTGCTTATGATCAATTATTCTTTTACTTGATATAATACTAATACAGTGGATATTGATATTAAAATAGATATTATTTGATAAATTTATTTAAAAAGTTTATGTTTTCAGTTTTATTAGCGATTTCATTCTACGCAGAACATGAGTTAGGAAATCGTAGGATGGGTTTAATTTTGTTGTTATTCTCGTGATTATTCAGTTACTGGTAAATCTTTTTTCATATTTTGCCAAACATTTAGGCGGTTTCTTCTGCTCCTTGTGCGTTCCAACAGCTGATGACGTCAATTGGAGTAGTCATTTAACTATTCCTGAATGATGTTTTTTAAATAAAAGAAGACAATAGATGCTTCTCATCAGCTGTTAGTAGGTTGCATCAGTTGCATCCCATATAAGAAACAGGTAGTTTCGTCTGCTCTTCCCTTCTGCGATGTAACAGCTTCGGTTGTCAATCAGTGTTGTCATTTAACTGTGCCTAGATGTTGTTTTTGACAAAAAACAATAGATGACTTAAATTAGCTAGTGGTAGGTCACATGACGTACAAAGGACAGACGAAACCACCTATTTTTTCGTAAGCTATATTTTATAAGCTCAATTTGATCTCCACTTTCTCATTTGATTTTCTATGTTAAAATACTATGCTGAAAGCTGAAACATCATTTTAATTCATTCAAATATATGTAATTACAGTGCAATTAATTCATCTGCATGATACCTAAGGTATGTACCCGTAAAGTTGATTGATTGATAAAAGAGAAATTTTTTAATCTTTCTAAATATTATTGCCTCTCTCTTCTTCTTCCGTCCAATGTCGAAGATTTCCCAGTTTTTCTTTTTGTTTTCGATAAGGTGCTAGCAAAAAAATCTTGAATAAATTGGCCTACTCTCGGACCGCCTCTGTTTTAATCTTCGTCATCTTAGGATTTCATATTATGGTTAATTCAATGTAAGAGAGAACTTACTAGTCCTAACTTTGCCTTGAGATATGGGGCAATAAATGAACAATAAATATTCTCCACGCACAATACAAGCCGAATGCTTAGGATATGTGGGCAATATCACAGCTGGAACAAATAATTCAATTGAATCTTTTATGCAATATATTATAATTATTATTTTCAATAACATTTTCCAATTTAGATTTTATGCAAGAGCGTACAGTTCAACATCAAAAATAGAAGCTAAGCATTTAGGTACAGTGAAATTCTTGAAAGGAATTTCTGTACAACGAGAACAAATTTACTCCCGACTGTTATTAGAGTGGCTAGCCGAAATTCTCGTAGGTGAGAGCGACGCAATGTGGTCGTTGCAATGACCTGATGACATTCCTTGGCCTTGGACCTTGACCAGCGTTTATTGCTCGGACAACGGCTAGGCAGTAGGCACCCACACCCTCGTTATTATCTAACCAGCTCATTGTCGTTCGCATCAGTCACCGACTTGATTGTATCGAGCGAAGAAGACATTCTGGCAAGATGTGAGAATAAGTTCAGCTCGGTCAATATTGGTTCAAAAATTATTAATTTGGTTGTTAGAAAAAAACATCCTGATCTACAATTTGAAACCAACTTCATCATTTTTCAAACAATATTGACCAAGCTGGACTTATTTTCTCTCTTTCTATCTAAGCCAGAATGTCTTCTTTGCTTGGACAGACTACCTTGGTGTTGACTCCCTGGAATTCCGTTTTCCTGGAGACAAAGACAACTTTATTGTTTTTGCTAGAACTGAAAATGGAAAATTGTAAAAAAGATCATTAAAAGTGCTACTGAGTGTGAACAAATGTTCCTATACTAGCTGCAATGGAATCACTGCCTATAGATTTTTGAACAACTTATGTAGTATAAGGTCTAATGTAGTAGGCTACCTTTTTCTGGTGTCATGTTTCTAGTTGGGCAGATCTAATTTTGTGATGATATTCCTACAAAATAGAAGGAAAACGTGAGTATTGAGGTGGTAAATTATGATAACAGACCCAGTAATTATTTTTCATCTTAGATGAATGATTCTCATCTACTGTGAACTTCAACTTTCAAACTTACATCAAAACTAATATTTGAACTTTTATCCCTTTCAAATGAAGTAATTGTCAATAACATAGAATGTTGTGTAAAAAACAGTTACAGTTTAGTCGATAGCGAAAATCAAAGAGTAAAAGTATGCGATTTAGCTTTTCCACGTTATTCTCAGAATTATTGTACCTCCAAAACAATATTGAGGGTAATAGTGGGGATCATTTTATTGATGCTCATCATTTCCATTAGCGAAACAAAGAGACTTACTTAGACGATAATAATACAGCTTGTGGTTCAATTTTAATTGGAGTTTTAATTAAATATCGCCCTCAACAATCAGCTTCGCTTTAATTATGAATCTGACTGGCTTCATGAATTTCGTTACTCATTTTAGAGTGAATTGAGTTCAATTACCAAACTGTTCAATAAAGCTAGTTAATCCAATCTCTGGTCCAGAATTTCAAGCAGCAGAATTTTGATAAGATTTTATCGAAATCCCATTTCCTATTAAATTGTTTTGTGCATTTAAATCTAGTGTTGGATCTATAATGCTGTAATGCATCCTATCATGCATATTGATTGGGTTTAGGTTGGTTTGATTTTTGGAACTTTTCTTCTGTATTTTGAAAGTAAATTCAATGAATTCACTAGAGATTTTATTCGAAAGATCTCTCAACCACTGATGGAAAGACTATGGCTTCCAAAGATTAAAAATTCCATCAAATAAGAATTTATTATCAAGTATCCAGCTATGAAGTTCCTATACTTGTATTTAAAGGATAATCAGTCCTCTTACGGCAGAAAAATGCATGGATTTTATCACTTATTGATGTTTTTTTCAAAACAACCTTCATGTCTTATTTCAAAATGCAATTATATTATTGCAGCCATGAAATACTACACTCACGACCCACTGGCGGCTCGTGCCCACTAAACAGGTGAAGTGCTGTACAGTGAAAGATACAGACAGTTCACCTGTTTCGTGGGTACGAGCTGCCAGTGTCACGACCCCAAAAGTTGCATTCTTGAATAAAAAAGGTTGAAAGTTTATTCAAATTAGAATTGAGCCAGCTCGAAATAATTTATTCTTATTATTGTTTCTAATGAGATAGAATATTACACAAAATTTCTCTCATAACTATAATTTTGAAAGACTTGCAAATGAATTCTTAAATACCACTCTAGACTCTAAAGTACTGATAGTTCTAAAGTGTAACAATTACAACAAAACCAATTAAAAACAATAAAAATAAGAGTAAGAAGAAGGAGAAGAAGAAGAGAAAAATGAAAAGAGGAAGAAGAAGAAGAAGAATTTTGCCAGAGGATGAGAAGATTGAAGTGTGACGTTGATCTGTGCTAGAGGAGCAATAACATGGCTTGTGAGCTAGGTGGGTAGGGGGATGGTGTGTGAAGCGGAGTACAATGATTGTCAGGGGTAGTTTTTGGTGTGATCGAGGTTGTGTAAAGGGATGTGGCAAAGATTACCCTTGTTTTTCTTCTCCACACACTCGCCCATATAGTCTTCCCATGTGCAGCAATGGCTAGCAGCGCTCAAAGCTGTGCCCCAAAAACGGTGATCCATCACGCTTGATGAATGAACTTCCCTGGCGTGTACCCCTTCCTCATTTCCCCTTACAACTCCCTCAACAATGCTCTACATCCTAGTGCTGCTGGATTGAAAATAAACTTACATACTATGATAAGACACCTCGGGCGATTTATAATATAAATGTGTCCAGTGTCCTTCAAAGCTCAATTATTGAAATAAGGTTTATTCAAGTGATCGGATAAAAGTTGGGAATAAACTACAAATTGAAAATATATTTCCTCAAACTTCGATGTCGTCATTCATGAAATACACGTTAGTATTGGATTATTGGATATGAAGTAGTTAATAGTTTATTACGAATAAAAAAACGAATTCGCAAAAATTGATATATTTTATTCAAATAATACCAATAAATAATTTATGTGTATGTGAGCCATCTTACTGGAGCAGTGGGCCGTGAATCAAACAATATTAAATAATTTGTAAAAGATCTGCAATATAACTAATTGGAAATACAAAAATAGTAACCACTGGATTACAATATTTAAATTGAAATTGAAAGGTTTTTTCTATTTGAAGAATGTTAGAGGAGCTTATTCATTTATTTACTGAATTGCTATGGAATTCTAAATCACATCCAGGACAATATATTAATCATTCTGTGTTTTCAATAGGCCTATATAATTTTTTCAATATTAACTTGATTTTTCCATAAAAATCCAGTATTAAATCAGTTGAAAGACATCAGCTTCTACCAATTCTTGTGTTCTGAGAAATAAATCAAATAGGGCGGTGAGATCAAAGAATGACATTACGTAATTCATTATTCATGTGTAATTCGAGCTCGCTGAGAGCGTTGCAAGAACAATGCTATCTGCGTCTGTCTCTTGTGTTTGTGAGTGAGGTTTGCAAGCGCTCAAAGCTCATATTATGAAGATGCCAGACAGTAAAAATTACTGCAAAAATCGTCGTCGTCATCGTCATTCCCTCGAAGGCAGGCAGTTGAGTAGGAATGAGGGTGGTAAAGAGAAGGGGGTGAGGTTGGAGGTTTCAAGTCTCGACGAAGTAACCCTCTAAGAGCGTACCAACATTCTTGGCGAGAAATTGGGTTACACCGTATGGAGGTATTAAGATAAAGGATAGGACCTCTCAGCTTCAAACTCTGAAACTTGTAGTCGAGCACTCGGATATACTCCCTCTAGTGTTTGTTAATACTGCAAATAATGTAAGAGAAAGTTCTTAATGGAAGCTGCAAACTTTGCCAGAATATTTCGAAGCACTTAGCCTTGCCGGCAGGCCAGTTACGCTTTTTTTCGAGAATGTGTTAATTTTTAATCTCCTCCCATCTGAAGGGCGAAGAAAGTTGACATTCAGCAATAGGAGGTAGACATAAACTCCGTCTCAAGAAAACATCGGTATAACCTCCTTGTATATAGCAAGGGATCTCATGGAATTCGAAAAGATCACTCAAGTTATCATCCCAAGAAGAAGGTATCATTTTTTTATGAACAAGTCAACATTTCACTTGAATGCCAAAATTCTTTCGATCCTTCGTGAATTAACCTATAATTTGATAGGTTTAAATGACTTTATGGCTGAGGCCGCACTGCCGGTGGGTAGAGCCTGGAGGGTGGAGGGTAGTTGGTAAATCTATAGAACATACACACCATCCACAGTAATACATCGTATGAATGGTAAGTGTTCAGCCGCCATCTTGAAATTCTTAAATATGGACAACATAACTTCAAAAACCGAATGACGTCATACCATTCATACGACTAACAGATGATGTGCCTCTGCGCACATCATTGTCAAGCTTCTATTGAAATTCATGAAGAAAAAAAATTCATTTTATTCATGTTCTTTTCCTTCATCTCTCTTCACATTAAGATTATCAAAATGTCAATAACATTTAGATAATATGATGGGTAAGATAAAAGCAAATAAACTCAAAATATCAAAATTTTTCAAATCATTCTTTATTAGGCTACTACAGGTAGAGTTGATCGTTTTCAAAGTAAAAGTAGATTCGCTTGATGTATCTGTCTATGTAAATATAAGGGGATTACAGAAGGATATACTCTACGTCTTGATAAATGAATTTCAATAACTGGAAAAAACTGTCTGGCGAGTTTGAAAAGCGTTAACTTTGGAGCACAAATTAAAGCGGAAAGGGGATCGATTCGTGCGGACGGACGGCTACTTTCAATAGAAATTCAACCTGCCAATTATTATTTGCCCGTTTGAGGTGCGTTAGAGCCAGATTGGTTGCGTTGAAATTTCCATTTCCACCTTTTTTCTCAATTCCCGTTTGGTTTCGGCGATGGTGGTGAAATATATTTCTGCCTCTAAATTGGAGAAACTCTCCTTGGTTTTCCACCCAGATTCTTCTGAATCACTGGTTTTGTCTCTCTTGTCGTCGTTTCTCCTCTCTTTCTAGAGCGGTTCACACCTACTCGACACGCGGTAAAGCAGCGCGTCGCTTTGAATTAAGAGCAGCGCGTCGCGGTTGACGTTGCAAGGATCGCTTTCAAAGTGATTTCGCCTTTTATTTCTTCCCTCCGAAAGGAGTGCAGATGAGAAAAAACGTCAACGCTTCCACGCCACTACGGAAGTGGAATCTCATTCCGTTTTCTGTCACTGCGCTGTCTTCAGCGCGAGAGTGATGAAGCCAACTGCCGACAGACTGCTGCTAAACAAAAAGATGAAGAAGAAGGAGGAGGAGGAGGAGGAGGAGAAAAAGAAGAAGAAACCGATCGCTGTTAGGGAATATGCAAGCATTTTATTTCAATTCACGGAATATCTCGAGTTCAGGTGTGCAAAATGTCGCAATAGTATGACAAGTCAGACTTTAATGCCAACATGTTAACTCATTTAATGTTCTCATCGAATATAGGATAGATTCAACAAGATCCATGAGGTTAAATGTTAAGTTAATGACGAATGAAATCAGGACACTGGCAGATCAGCTAAATTACATGTACTCTCAAAGATAATTTTTCTAGCTCTCAGTAAATATCATGAATAGTGTAAATAATAATAATATCATCTTGATGCAGGAGTGGGGCTACTGAAACCATCTCTAGATAGTAGTTCAGCTTACTGGTAGATGAGATAGATCGGTGGATGACAAGAAAAACTCTTGAAAATAAATTAACCATTCTATTAAATTAATTTGCATTTATCACATTATATATTCAACTTATTGGTACTCTGACAAGGATTTACATGGAACATGTCCAAGCCTAATTTATAACTAAATCGAAAATGAGGATGTTGAATCATCCATAATCTTGAACGACGAAAGATCAATCCGTTAATCATTGAACTCATTCGTCCACCTAATCTGAAATCTATTCTGTTGGATCATATAACCGCTCGTTTGAATCGGCTGATCTACGATCGTATTATTTGCTACAGAAGACTGGCTTTATCGACATTTTGATGGAGAGGGGGAAAATTTATTCAACGGTTGAAGTGCTCATCCATCTGTAGCATCTGCTGCTGAAATTCATTGCATGCCTCTAACGTCAAAGAGATGGATGGGAAATTTGTTGGCTCGACATAGTCTACTTCTACAAACACTAGCGAAGGGTGAGGATCATGTTCTAGTATTCGGAAAAGAACGTGTGGGAGGAAAAGCAGGGAATAAAATGACGATAGGTAGGAAGAATAGAAGATAAAAGAAGTTAAGAGTGGAAGAGTGGGAAGTATCATCAGAGATAATAAAGCTCATATAAATTATTATAATTCAGGTCTATAATAATCAGCCTATGACTTCAGCAAGGAATGTCAATGTGCATAAACCATGTACAAATTGGTGGGTAAAGAAGGTGATAAGGAGGAGTAAAGAGAATAATTTGAAGAACACTGAGTAGTATATACAAAAATATTGAAGAAGGAATTTTTTTATCATTTCCACAACCTTTCAAAATTATTGTATTTCAATTACAATACAATTGTCAATTGTAATAAGTTTGCATTTTTTGATTTATTGATTCTCAAGTGTATTCGAAAAAAGACAACTCTCCAACTACATACACTTCCAACTCTACAAATACTATTTCATGAATCCCAATTACACAATAAAATAGTGAACCAAACTATTTGATCCGAAACGAGCCAAATCCGGCAACTCATTAGAATTGAAAATCTAAGATTGATACCTTAATTAATATTGTGGTCTTGTCGTTAAATATAGGTGTTTTTTATAAATCTCAACAATCGACTCCCCCTTGCTAGCTCTACCTGACGTTGTTCAAATTGGCAGATGTTTTGAATTTCAAATATTGTATATAATAGATTTGTTGCGGATGATGCATACATAATATTTTTTGGTTTGATGGAGTAAGTGCGAGGGTGATTGATTGGGTGAAAACTTACAAGCCTAGTGAGACTCGAACTCGCGATTACAAGACTGAAATCACGAATTTGGAGTTCCACCAACTCAACAGATAAGGCCTACTCATTCTTTGAAATTATTATTGTTTCATATCATATTGTGGTACAATAAATCGATATTTCCAGGAAAATTGACACAAGATTGACTACGAACTTTCCTGTTGTGCAAGACTTTGAGCAAAGTTGCCAGACTCATTTTCGCATGGAAACATTCGCGTTGCTAGTGCTGGCTGGTGTGATGTTCGCGCACCAAAATAAATCCTTGCAGATTATACTTGTCAGCCCTTTATTGCGTAGCGCTACTGTAGTACACCCAAGTCAAGGAGACACGCCGTTACTATACACTTTACATGTGAACGGCGTCTCTTCTCAGCGCTACACCGCGCCACGCAGCCGCGATTAAGAGTTGCTGCTACTGATGCTTCTGCTGATGCTACTCCTGCTGTTCCTCCGCCATTTTACAGTGTTCTTCATGTCTTTAACCAAAGTTATATAAAGTCTCAAACTTCATAATGGTTATCACGATGATGTTTCACCTTCGGTAATGTGTTTTTGAATGAGTGTAAGACACAAGGGTAGAGGCAAGGCGATGAATTATTTCTGGATTCGCTGGAATTTGATATGTGTTACAGCATCAGCGTGGGTAATTAATTTTTCAAGTAGGATTGAATTTCACAAGTTACTGATTCTCCTTATTACAGTACCAGATACCAGTAATTATTGCAATATTTTGGTTAGTATTTTGAAGAGCCTGAAACAACAGCCTTAATACAACATTAATGCGAGTTTTAGCAAGCACACTCAAAGTTGAGGGACCCTCAAATTGTAATGAACCGCAGACATTTTCTATGACAAGTATAGGAAATGTAGTAAACTTGAGGGTCCCTCAAATTTGAGTGTGCTTGGAAAAACCGGGGATAAGGTTAATAAACTTATTGGCCACTGGCCTCAATACTCTACCTAAGTATCAAGGAATTTCAATTTTATCATTTCAGTAATTTATTTATTAAACCTTGGATTTCTTAAGTCGATTTCATCCATCTTTATAAAGATGGTATTCGATCACTTTAATGTTCTCTTTTCACGCTGATACTTGAAAGAACTTTTTAATTATTGTTTTACACTTTTTTTTGATAAATCAATATCTGCAATGTATTAAACTGAAATCTGGGAAGATTCAAAGAAGCCAAAATAACGTTTAAACTTATTATTATTCTTCCAATAATCTTCAAAGTGAATTTGCATAATCAGTGCTCACTTACCGCAATAAACGTTGGTATGAAATGTGAGAGGTTTGTTCTTGGAAGATGTTGAAGGAGTGAGTAGCTTAATGCATAAATGGGGAATAGAAAAGCTGATCCAGAAAATTACAAGGAACTCAGAGGGGAAAAGAGACTCGAAAAACGTCTGGCAAGCTGTTCTGGGAAAAGTGGGGAGTGGAAAGGCTGCAGATGGGGTGCAATAATAATTAAAGGAAAAATAGAAAAGCTCCGACCGTGTCTCTCACTGTAAAGAACTGCTGAAATCAAATTAGTTCTTTCTTGCTCCTGTTGGATAATGTAGGAAATAATCGAGTTGCCATCGCCGTAATACGATTTACCCTTTATCTTTTGAAAATGGTTGTCCCAATCGGAAATAAATGTAGGCTATTATATTACAAAAGAGGTGACACGGAAAATTTGTCAAAGGCGTCTACTTTTTCTTTTCAACGATATCATTCAGCGAGCCAACAATGGATTTTGGTAGAACAACTCGGGAATCGTTAGCTTTTAATTAAAAAGACGGCCAGATATTTTTATTACGCCTGCAAAAGCGTTCTTAAAAATATTTTTATTCTCAAGAAAATGTCATAGGGATTCTTCCTCAAAACCTTTGTTTGAAATACATGGTAATAAAAATATTATCTGCTGATCATAAAATGCTGAAAACAAAGAAAAATAAAAATATTTTCAAGAAGTAACCTTACGATTTTGAGAGAAAAAGTGAGCTTGATTTCTTACAAGACATTTAATTTATTACGTCAATTCAAATCGAGAGCATTATTTCTTATTATTGAAGAGAATTCATTGTTGGATCTCTTTATCCGACGCTGCTTTGTCAGCCTCCCATTTCCATTTCAATCTTTATTCTGTTTCAATCTCATCTTCCATCATCCAAAATTCATGGAATTTGCTTTGATCTTCATCAATCGATTTTTATTTCATTTACGAAACAGTGAATGATACTTTGAATTACATACAATGAATGCTACCTTTGAATGATACTGATGATAAATTTTTCCCAATCTTTGTTATCGCTTTCAATCTATTCTATTATCTTTCTATCAACTTTTATAAACTTTCTTATCTAGATTTTACATGAATTCTATCGATTCATCTTGTTTTCCAAGTTCTTAGTTCTACAAAGATAACAGAAAATGTCTATCGTAGATTTTCAAAACTCGAATGTTTAAAGTATGATAGAAGTGAATTTCAAGAAATTTCAATATGAAAACAATTCATTTATTTATTTATTCAGAGAGAGACAACACACACAATCATAATCATGATAGGGAGAGAGAAAACAGGCACATGCCCTTCACTATCTCGATCCCAATTTTGACGAAAAGTTCAGTCAAGAGAAGGTTATGTTTCTTGAAATCTTCTAAACACAGATATTTTGATGCTAAAATAATTACCAGAGGATTTTGAAGGTTGATGTAAGAAATAAATCATTTTAAAAATCCACTCGAATAATCTAAAAACTTGGAAAATAATAATAAATTAAAAAATTATGCAATAAATTTCCGTTTTATTCATAGATGATTTTGTTCGTCTTCATCTTCTATTCCTTTAATATTCACGTGCTATAACCAAAAATTTTCCCAATCCATTACACATTTGACTACCTGCTCATTAGACCTACTACCTACTTGTTGAGAATAGCCTATATTCCCAGAGAATTAATTTCAAATGAATTTTCATTTCATTTCACACTGAATTTCATGTTCTGGGAATGTCTCGATTTATGATTTCTACATTAATTGATACATTTTACATATTTATTTCGAACTAAAAAGTTGCAACACTCAGTGATCGGCAACCGGCAACCGCTTGAACTGTAAATGCAGATTTTATCAAGGATCGGATAATTTGATAATATGAAGTTTCTGTTCGGCTATCGAACAAAAGAGGAAGGGTTGATTTAGGTAGAGAGTGAGAGCGTGAGAGAACAAGAGAGAGTGAAAGAGTAATCTTGACACTTTAATTCTGCTCCATGGGGTGTAAAGAGAAACGCCTCACACCGCGGGTGGTAGGGTGGGGGATGTTGATAGGTAGTTTCCGAGGGGGGGAATTGATAGAGGGGGTAAGTGAATGGTTGAAAGGGGGGATCTATATTGAAGCAGCCCGGCAGTGGATGTTGGCTGTTAAGAGTTTGATGTTGCAGATGTATTTATTAGAAACAAGATGACAGATGGTAGCCGGATGAAAGGGGGTTCCTACCCCCCCACAGTTCGTCCTAGGGGGTAAACTTTCTAGGGGCACACCAACACAACACCTCCCCCCCTCCCAGCGGATTCTTCTTCCGTCCGTCCTTCAACTTTTAATGAATTCCTTCGGCCCCATCTTCATAGCCTGCTCGCATCTTTCATATTATTATATATGGGGGCCCGTTTCCCGACTTTAACTTTGTCGCTGGAAGAAAAAGAAGAAGAAGAGCATCATCGTTTCCCCGGCCATCATGTCCAAACTCCTTGTTAATGAAAAATTAAATCTGCTTGCAAGCTTCTCGAAAACACTTCGGGTATCTTAACGACTCTTCGGGGTATTAAAAGGATCGTGAAAGTTCATTCCCTGTCGGACTCTCCCGCGGCAATTTACTACTTCCACAGGCATCTCTCTCAAGTCTATGCTTTATTAATTATAATTGAATCGTGATGGAGGCAAGTTAGTTATTTGTATGCATGCAACAACTTCATTCATTTATGATTTTACTGGAATGGGATAATAGAGGACTTGCAAATATATGATTAAGTATTTATACATGGATATTCTTCCTGCATATTTCATTCTATTATATATGGGGACCCGTTTCCCTACTTCAACTTTCAAGAAGGTTAAGTAAGATTAGATTACGTAAGGTTAGTTTAGGTTAGGTTAGGTTGGGTTGAGTTGGTTTATGTTACAAGCGTGATTTTTGTCATAAAATAATAACAATAATATCAGGGTAATAATACGAACAATACTACAATAATAAGAACAATATAATATCAGAGTAGCTTCTATCTTCAAAATCCATAAAAAAATAATGTAATATCAATGCAGCTAAGAACTCAGATTCACACCGAGGCTGTCAAATGCAGAACACACTATTTGGGGGAAGCGCAGGAGAGATTTGATGTTTTGAGGTGGTTTGGCTGTTTGTACTGTTTTTGGGGGTTTTGAGAGGGGAAAAGAAGACGGCTTGCCTCTGCCTCAGCAGTCGTTTTGAATTGCCCATCACTGCTGCTGTATGAGAACGCTGTGCCAAATATTCAGAATATATGAAGAAAAAGAAGAGGAAGAATGAGAAAGAAAAAATAAGAGGAAGACGGAGGATATAAAGAGTTTGACAGAGTGGAGTAGGAGGGAGTGGATAAGAAGCAGGATAAAGAGGATAATGACGAGAGAGGAAGTAGGGGGAAGATGGGTGGGAAGGTTGTGAGGTAAAGGAAGAAGAAATAGCCTCTTGATCTTGATCAATGTCTTGACTCATTTTGCGGAGTAATAATTTTGCACAAATAATATCAATCACGCTACCTTAATAAATGAGGCCATCTTTAATACAGTGGCCTTATCAGAAGCAACAATAATTCGGATTGATTGAGGCTGAATCGCACGAAATCATTTTCCAGTCAAGTTGATTTTAACAAGGGGATAGGTGTGTAAAGTAGATAGTAGAGAGGATGTAAATAATATAAACTAGGCAACAAGTCATACTATTACTAACTGATCAACCAATACGTTCGTATTATTGATGCTAAGTAAACTGATACAATGAATTGATTGTTTATTTCTGTACGGCTATTTTAATAAATAGTTTTTATTTGTTGCTAATTTGATTATTCTATTCAACTCTTCTATATAATAAATTGGATGTATCTTCTTGATGAACTCGGCTTGCTTGGAATCGACCTCGAGTGGTTGAGCCTTTAGGATATATAATAAATATTGGGCAGACACCTTAAAGAAGAAGAGCTAACTAGTGTCAAAGGCGTTGGCGAATGGGTGTTATTGATGCTCAGCTCTGTCAGGACAGTCGGCGAGCTGTCTGCGAGAGTAGGTTGAATCGAAATGAAATTGACCCCAGCTATAACAGTTCGCTGTCGATAACAGATCCAGACTGTCCTGACAGAGCTGAGAATATCATTCGCCAACCGCCAGCTAGACACCGAACAACACGTAGTCGTGCCCCCCTACCTGTGAACCTATATGGGGGGAGGGGGTGCCCTGGAATTGTTGACTGTTGAGGATGACACTACCAAGGCACAGGGCCTGCTAAAATCCCCAACTCATGCCATAAATATACATGAACACTTCTCTCACAACCCACCACTCGACCTCTCAATAATATCCATTTTTCACCTACACGAATGCACAATATTGTTGGCCCTAACCTCACGCTCACTCTCTTTTTCAAAGAGATAGAAGGAGATAAAAATTTCAATGTGTTTGATTTTCGTGCTCTAAATTTTCAGTCATAATCTAATATTTTCGGCCATATAGTGAATTTGTGAAGTGTTTTAGTTTTAGTAGTGAATAATGTTTGAAATCAAAAATTCTGTTTTAAAATGACTGTTTTTAAAGAACTATAACCCACATGGATTTCCATGCTCCCATTTGTGGGAAATGAGATTATATGGCGAAGTGGAACAACCCTTGTGGAGACCCAACGATTGAAAGCCAATAATAATAATAAAGAGACAGAATCTCACGCATTGGAGAATTCCTCCATGCATAAACTTTTAAGAAATTGATGAATCTTATAGGCTAGGATCAAATCGAAAATACATAAAGAGTTTCCTATTTTTAGCCTCATTCAAGTTGGGATATACAAGTGAATCTTATCATCAAAATTGATATTTTGAGTGACAGAGATAAATTATCAGAAACATCATGATAGATTAGTATATGGGCACAAAGCAGAAGGAAAGTTCGTACTCTCCCACATTGTTCTAACTCTAAGGGTAAGAATATGTCAAAAAGAAGAAGCTTAAGGTGATGGGCTTGGTGTTTATACTATACTATGATATACAAATTATATGATACTATGTATGGAACTATGATATGGAACTATGAAGCCTGTATACTATGTAGCACCCGCAGCCTAACCTCAAGCCTCACCACGTTTGACATGTTCTTACCCTGAGATAAGAATACATTATGCATAATTACATTGTTACGTTCAATGTAACAAAGTATCATCCCTAGGTCTCATTATACGAGTATATCAGATTTTTTCAGTGAAATGATGATTATTGTATTAGTAAAATATAAACTATCAAAATACATAGATTTACAAACATTTGGTTCATCTTGGGTAATTTAATTTTTAACAAAGAAGAAGACTGAACTCACAAATATTATTTCATGAGACTTTACATAATACAGTCCATCACATTTATAAATGACAATGTACTTTGTTATTGTTTTGAGTTATGTTATTTGTTATTATATATATATATATATATATATATATATATATATATATATATATATATATATATAAAATGTTATAATGTTATTTCTAGCAAAGGAGAAAAAAATCAAGTATGGTATTTAAAATAAACTTTGTTAATCTGACAACCTTTGTTTTCACTTACCTAAATTATGGATGAGTTCCACAACATCTCTGATGAAAGTGTAAATTTTATTAAAGCAGAAGACTTTGATCTCACTCATATCACTTCATAAGGCTGTAAAATACATTTTATGATTTTGATTCATGACGTGGGTGATTCTATTTCAACAAAGGAGAACTCACTAATATTATTTCATGGAACTAATAATACATTCGATGCTCACAACAAACAGAATAATCTTGTCACGACTTTATTTATAAGAATAATTATTGTTTGAGACAGAAGAATCACGCTGCAAACAAGAAGCGCAAACAGTAGCCTATAATAAGTCGATGTGCCGAGCGAACGTACAATTTATAATTATTATCATTCGTAATGCGATCTGAGAGAGCTGAGAAGAAGCAAGATGGTGTTGAGACGGTATTGGGCGCATTAGGTATAGGCTGCAGCCGGTAATTTATCTTCGTTGTTTGAGCAATGGCGCGCTGAAGTTGTTGGTTTTGTTGTTGATGTTGTTGTTGTTGTTGTGAGAAGTAGAGAGGATGAGAAAAGAGGCGAAAATAGCGGAAAGATAGCCGCGGGGTTATAGTCTTTCCAAGCAAAGAAGACATTCTGACAGGTTGAGAAAATGACTCCAGTTCGGTCAATATTGGTTCAAAAATTATGAATTCGGTCTCAGAAGTGTAGATAAGAATGTTTCCTACAATTTAAGACCAAATTTATGATTTTTGAACCAATATTGATCGAGCTGGAGCCATTTTCCCATCTTGCCAGAATGACTTCTTTGCTTGGACTATTCCGGTACACCGGCAGTAGAAAACTGAAAAGCAGAGTGAAATGAATTGCAAAGAGAGAGAAAAAAAAGTGAATGAGAGAGATCAGGCAACACAGCGTGGAGATTGCTTCCTTCCCTTTCTCCACATTTTCATATTCCGTCTCGTTTCCTACTTCGCCGCCCTCCATGTGCCTTCTTGAACTTTCTTTTCAACACACAAATGACTAAATGAAACAACACCACCTTCTTTTTTCACACCCATCGCCACTGCAAAATTGCATTTTTCTAAATTCTCACGAGAGCAATCATCCACTAAGCTACTGCGGTTGAAAGAACTTCAGTAACAAATGATTGAAGATTACCACAATGATAGTAGGGAAGAAGTTGAATTAAACACACGAAGAAAGTGGAGAAAGAGTACAATAGAAACGAGCGAGTGCTGGGAAAAAGTGGAATAAGCAAGAAAGGGTCAACTTTTTGTATTGTGAAAAAATGTACAGAAAAAAGCAGTTGAATGAAAAGTGAATAATACACTGGAAACAAGGAGTGAGTATTCAAGTATTTACAGTACCCAAGTATTTGTATGTTTTAACATGAGCAAGAAAGGAGAATTGACGATGAATTCGGAAGTACTGTATTGTAATATAAGATTGAGTGTTAGAAAAAGAAATGAACGAATATTATAAGAACAACCATCGTAAGTAGTGTTTGAAGTGGTAGAACTATATTAGCTGGTATACTGGAAAAGTAGTACATTTAAAAGTTATGTTTAGCATGGTACTACCGTGTAATCTGATTTCCCATGTATTCTCATCGAATTATAATAATTTAAATAGGATAGTTCGTAGGCCTATTAGAAACAAAATAAGCTGGATGGATTCACTTTTCGAATCGAAAGTTAATCCTATAATATTAAGCGAGTAATTTCTGTATGTATGTATGTATGTTTGTATGTGGAACCACGGATCTAGAAAACGGCTCTAACGATTTTCTTGAAATTTTGAATGTAATATAACCGTGATGGAACAATAAGATTGCACCAGGTCTCATGTCTGGGAAAACTCTCTGGCAGGATTAATAAAAAATTAAATATTCCTTATTCAGGCAATACCAAGTACTGCGAATAATGGCTGTTATCGTTAGCTGACCAAAACTATCCAGCTGGAGTGAATGGAGTTACATTCAAGTCTATAACACATGTTCATGCCAAAAAATTGAAAGAGGTGATCATATCAATTTTGATCTTTTTTTTCAATAACATTTAGCCTATGTGATTCAACAGTTCGGCCGCAGCTTCAGAGCAAAGCTTGGTACCAGATATTTGGTATTAAAGTGGTAGAGTGGTTCAACCGAAGTGGTAAAGGGGCATAAGGAGAAATAAGCTTATTTCTCACAAGGCATGGTACTACCGTGTAATCTGATTTCCCATGCATTCTCATCGAATTATAATAATTTAAATAGGATAGTTCGTAGGCCTACTAAAAACAAAATAAGCTGGATGGATTCACTTTTTGAATTAAAAGTTAATTGGTATTGAAGTGGTAGACTGGTTCAACCGAAAGTGGTGAAGGTTCACAAGTAGAAATAAGCTTATTTCTCAAAAGGAGACTTAATTCAATATCAATGTAAATTGAAGAATAACAATAAATAAGTGTTGTGAATCGAGTAATATTGTGAATATTCATTTAAAAATGTATAAAATATAAATAATTTAAGGTTGAAGATACTCATACCCAAAATTATCCTTTTGGGTATAGTTCTCAAATCAGTCGAAGTGTAGGTGATGTAGTCAACAATGAATAAGAGAAGTGAAACAAGGAAAATGCAGAACTCAACTAGGGAGGGGAAGAGACAGAAATTAGCTTTGTAATGGTAAGTGTAGTTAATATGTGAGGGAAAATTTTTGAAGTGGAAATTTTAAAAATCAGAGGAAAAGATTATGCGAGTGGTTAGGTCTTGATTGTAAGAGAGAATGGGAAAGCAACGGAAATGAAACAATGAAGAAAAGGATAAGAATAATAGATAGTAAAATATGAATTTTGATCCAAAGTGAAAAATGTATTCAGAAAATACAAGAGGCAGAGAATGAATATGAAAAGGAAACTAACTAGATCCCTATGGAATTACTCAGCTTCCTTTTCTTTTGAAGCTTTCAAACTTTTTGAAGTAAACAGATACGATCCAGTTAGACAATACTACACAGACTGAATATACATACAGTCTCTATAAACAATACAAGTAGGTACCATGTAATAGAATCCTCTCAAGGGGAGCAGTTATTTACGGTAGTTTAATTAGGAAAATTAGAGACTTTCAAGCTTGAAGAGAAATTAATCCACCTTATCTACCAGAATTATTCTAGGAGTACTACATAGTGAACCAGTGTGCCATAATACTCTTGCTCTAAGCTCAAACTTGATCATTCTTCTGAGAAACAATTTTATCCAACGAATTATACCTTGTCTAGCTAGGTTAAGGTTCAAGGTATCGCTTCAAGGTCTTAGTTGATACGCAGTTCAAACTAGAAGAAAGTAATATGGGAAATTCAGTTGCTTTGATTGATGATTATCCATTTCTCCACTATTTTCATCTATTATTTTTCTATCTATTAACCCTAGACGGGCATCGTACGAAAATTTGACGTGTAAGTGGTAAAAACCACTCCTTAACCCCTTCATTGAGGGGCTTGAAGTGTGATATACAGGGCCCTCTCGTGCTTTTTGGCGCCCTGTGCGAGATTTTGGCAGGCGCCCCCTCCCTTTACCAGACGAATGCAATCCAACATATTATAAAATATTCAAAGCTAAACATGATTCAAGCTGCTTTGCATGTTCACAGTTTTCTCATTAGCAATAGCAATGTTGCATGCGGTGTGGCAAAAAGGATTATAGGGACTTGGTTATTTTTTTTGCTGCGGATGATGCCCACATAAGTATTCCAATTTACTTGTGCGTGGGTAATGGAGTGTGCGAGGGTGATTCATGAGGTGCATAAACGATCATGCCTCTGGTGGGATTCGAACCCACGACCGGGTAGCGCTAGCGCCCCAGACCACTCGGCCACCCAACGCATTGTTTTGTATTTTTATGTATTGGATACGTGATAAGCCAAAGCCTACAGTAATTAATAAAAAATAGCTACATTGAGCAAAACTGTCACATTGTACTGTACTCTATCATTAAAATATTGAACTTTTAATTCTTGATTAATTTATTTTATTAGTTTGATTGAAAGCACATAAGGAAGTAAATGGAATCATAAATTTTTCGCAGAAAAATATTGGGTATCATCATAATTCATAAATATCTTATTTTACTGGAAATAAAGATGTTTTAACAAAAAATCGGAAACTCAATAACAAGCAAATGGAGAATTTCAGCCATTTTCACTGCTCTACCCAACATTCTTGAATAAAATTCGAAATAGTTCCAAATTCAGCTCGCAGATGGCAGTAGCAATAGGGTGACTTGCTTTGACTTCCATTAGACACGCCTCCAAGCTCCGCCTAAGATCAAAATGGCCGAAAACATCGGTTAGAAAAGGTTTTAAAATTCAACCAGTAGATGGCAGCAGTTGACGGGTGATGTTTCAGATTTTACTTGGACACGCCTTCATGACCCGCCTCCTCTTTTCTTATTGGTTGACAGTGTTTCGTGAGTTCTGTCTTACAAAATGGCTGCTAGCAAAAAAAAAGATGGGTGGTGTATCATACAAAAAAATTCTGCTGATTTAATATTGACGATCGTGTGCTAATTAATAAAATATTCATTCATTTATTCAGGCTGGTAAGATTCTATCAAGTTAGTATTTGAAGAATTTATTTATAGAATTAAGACTCAGTGTAACTTGGGCCAGTACTAGACTTCAATAGTGTTAATGCTGTATGAAATGAGAGAAATGAGATGAAATAGTATATTTCATACCTAGGGCCGAAAATGTGCGTTTACCGGCTTGAAATCGGTTTTCAAGTCCGAGGCCATAGGCCGAGGACTGAAAAGATTGAGAGACGGAATATTACATTTTCGACCCGTGGTGTCGAACTTTATTTTTCGGCACACAACATCAATGCGAAGAAAACAAAATGAATTATCAGTTCCAAGAACAGCTAGACCAGTAACCTTATCATGCTATCTTCGCCTATGCTGAATTTGGAGTAAGTGCCATTTGCTTGCTATTGAAACTTCGCGTCAATAGTTTATTGATTTACTGACTGAATATTACTTTATAACTATCAGTGTATTCGATTTTCTTAGTCAATAAACGTTTAAGCCCAAGATAATTTTTGTACGATCATCCTAAATTGTACAATATCAATTCAAAGTTGTTAATTTTCGACTGATATTGGCTTAATCTAATTTTTGAGAAAAGCTTAGTCTAGTTGCATTATCACCCGCTAGATGGCGTAACCTGCTAGATGAAGTAGCATAAAGTCTGAACAATAATTTTGTTCAAACATGGATTTCACGTTCATCATTATTCAATAGTTAATCAATACAAACATTTTTAATCTTATCAAAGTTGAAGTATCAGTTATTGAAGCAGTTTTCCTTTATTGTTCAACTACTGATTGATGTGAAAACTTTCAACGTTCAGTTCTCTTGACAAGGGATCTCACCAACCAAAATAACAGATGAGAGACTACCTTTACATCGAAATACCAATAAGTCGACATCGACTCGCGAAACAGCTGACATTTGATGCAATCAAACCGGGATGCTACCTATTGATCGACCAACCCTTAAATCGACAACGACCTTCAGTCAGCTTACATTCAATGTTATTTTACCGCCCTAGGGCCGAAAAAGGCATTTTCCCGGCGAGTTGCTGGCGACCTCGCCTGAAAACGAGCGGTTTTGGCCTCCGTATGATGCATGTAAAACAGATCATTTCGTACCAGTGTGGCGAAAATATGATTTCGCCCTCCCATCTTATACTCATTAATTATATTTTTTATACGATGAATATAATGAAATAGAACTTAAACTATTGATGATCTAATACCGAACCCATGCCAGAATTTGAAAAACTACAACGATTCTTTAAAAATGTTAGGGAGAAGTTTTTATCGCAAACTGGCTTGTGATTGGTCGACTGTCGACAGAGTATAAGGTGGTTGTCAGCCAACAATAGAATTAAATTTAAGAGGGCGTTTCTTGGCTTGCTTCATACATTGAGTGTGGGTTTTCAGTTGATCAATTCATTAATTATGAATAAGTTCATGCAGAGGAAATAATTTCTTGTGAATTCAAGTTGTTAGTGGAATAAGTTTCTTATAAAATAGCGAAAAAGTTATTCTAATAGCCCAATTGAAATTTTTAGAATTCCCGTTTTGCATCAGCCGCCGCGGCGCCCCCTTGGCCGTGGCGCCCTGTGTAGTTGCACACTCCGCACACCCCACGCGAGGGTCCTGGTGATATACAGAGTGTTTAAGGAATGTGCAATACTTCTCAGGCTGATTCCTTACACCAAGTAGACAAAAACGTTCCATGGGACCAACCCCCAAAAACGCTTTGTTACCGAGATAACAATAGCGGGAAATTGAGATTTCTCAAAAAAATATTATTTTTTCTAATTTTTTAGAGACTTTAGTGAGGTTCTAAAATAATCAATTCCTATGTAAAATTAGCTGAGAAATTCATTGAAACCAGTTACAAGTAAGTAACTTTAACGGTTATTGAGATAATTGGAATAATATGCTAGAAAACGCCATTTTTTAACAATAAGTGTTATAACTGGATAAGGAATCATAAAATTGTATTTTTTATTAATGGAAGTTGAAGATAGTCGGATTCTAAAGAAAAAGTTAGACGGCAGCGATTGTGTAAATCTTACCCAAATCTCAGTAATGGCGATCAAAAATCGCAAAATCGCTACTAAACACAAATTCATCACTTGTGCTATGTTTTGTCAATTTAATTGAATCCACAAACTCAGAACCAGAACCCAATCATGTAATCTACTCTATTCTCACTGAGTATCCTTCCTTATGGAAGAGAATGGGCTTGACAGGTTATTTTCTTACCGAATTTTAATTGTTTTTCGCGCCGATAGAATAGCTTCCACTAGTGTTCGATCCCAGTTGCACAGACATTCGTCCAATTCCTTTTCCGACTTTCCTCTCTGCACCGCATAAATTAATTGCGATTAAAGCTGGTTTTGAGCGGGAATGAAGAGGCCTCGAGGTGGTCTCCGGAAGCGATAATGCGCGCCAAAAATCATGCGAGAAAGGCGGGAAACACGGCGCGTGGTATGTCGAGCTGATCCTTTCGCGTGTTTGTTCTGTGCTGTGCGGGCCTTGGAATGTTAATTAAAGTTAACTTGCCGGCGAGTTCTTTAATTGAAAACATCTAGCCGGAATCGCGATGCTGATACTGATGCTGAACAAGGAGCCAGGCACGCACTGCGTAGGTAGCCGAACATTCATTCGCTTTTAACATCGTATCTCCTCTGCATCCAACGGACTTCTTGGAACGTACGGTACTATTGTTCTTTGTACATTTCTTCATCTTTTTCGTTATTGAATTTCCAACTTATTCCCTCTTTTCTACCCTCAACTCTCGCAATAAATTGATTTTCTAATACCCATATCATAATATCATAAACGTTCCCTGGAATATTGTCAAAAAAACATTTGATAGTTCTTTTGAAAATACTGTACATCAATTTGTTCCCCCACAAACAATTAGAGTACAATTTCTCTGGAGCATGATACAGTACTGGAATAGTATGAACTTAATTTTTGCCCTTCTCAAACTGTGATAATGTTAAATTTTTAAATTAAATCAACTCTCTACTCATTTATATTCCGAACAGTATGTTATATTTATTCACTTATTCGCATTTAATTAGGATGTAACTCTTGTGGACTGTATATTTTATGCAACCATTTAATTTGGATGTATGACATAAAAATGTGGCTTATTGTGAGCTGTGTTTGTGTTACTCATATCATATTTAAAAAGTACAGTCAATAGTGGATGAAACAAAGCAAGAAGAAATAAAAATATCGAATAACATTTGTTTTCAAAATATCATGTTTTTTCCTTGACTCGTTCATCCATATAAAACAAAAGCACCCGAAGCTTCAATGCTTGAGTCTTTCAACCATCTGATTTCCATTAGGCTATTGATTATGATAATTATACCAAATAATAATTATTAGATATCATTGTGGAATCACAGAGATCACCATCGACAATGATAATTATTTATCAAAACTACAATATCAGGAAATCTCTCATTAGAAAGCACAATACAAATCATTCAAAGAGAAGCATGTCATGATTTCCGCAGTTTAATAAAAATTCAAGCTATTTGTTACAGAAAAGGTTTTGTGTATTGATGTATCGATAAATGAACTTTGATAATATGTTTGTTCCAACCTTTATTGGAAGATATTCATCAACAAAGTTTTTCTATAGTTGATAGTGGTACATCAGGATCATAAAATGTAATATTGTCTCACTGAAGGAGGGAGAATTTGCAATATTCCATTACGATGTGTTACATATTGCATAGCAAATAGAAAATGCGTCATTTGAAAGCTCTGGTTTTTTAATAAAGCAGTTCACAATACATGCTCAGGTCAAAAAATGTCAAAAAGGTAAGATGTAGTAACAAGTAAATAACAAGAGTGCTTTCAGAGCTTCAGTGAGTTCAAAGCATGAACTTGCAAAATTAATCTAGTGGAGTGATACACGTGCTACTCAAAATAATAAAAAATATTATATTCTGTATTGTTATGGGTTCCTCATAGAGCGAAATTATTTTGAAAAATGAACTTTATTCAAAACAATATAGAAGAACTATTCAGATGAAATTGGGTACCTGAAGAGCCTGAGTATCCACTGTTATGATCTAAAACATTTGTCCCAAATAATTCAGAATATTCATATATTGAAATTCATTATTTCAATAATGAATTTATATTATTCATAATACAATATGGATCATATTCACATTAAATATGTGACAAGTAATATAAGCGAGCAAGCATAATTAGATTCTAGAGTGAAACTATTGAAATTATCGGTGCATTTTTAGCAAATAAGTATGATACAATGTTACAAAAATAACAGTATTCAATCAATAATGCATTTAGGAATATTTTTATAGAATTAGGTACTTACTTCTATGGGTTTGAAAATCATCATGTGAAAGTGAAACTCAATTTCAAGTTCGTTATCATGAAAAAATGAGATCTCAATTTCTTTATTTGAGAAAATTGAAACATGACCTTTGATCCATCTATGAACATTGTGGAAATAATCACATTTAATGTTGTAACTAAAGCCTCAAGGCCCTCTAGTAGCCATCACATCAAGGTTTTCCTATTTAAATGAATAAAAATTTAAATTATAGTACACTTTTCAGTAGTTTTTATTTGAGAGCGAAATATGTTGTGTTTAAATAAAAACTACTGGAAAGGGTACTGTGATTACAGTTTTCAATTATTTACAAAAATCGATAGTAGCCCTATACAAAAAGGAATCATTAGGTTTTCCTATTATTACAATAATTTATGCAATGTTTTGAAAATACAGTAGTATCACAGGAAAAATGGATAATTCATGAAATCTAGAATCTTCCGAAATTCTTCAAAAAAACGGTTCACTTCCTCCTGAGCCGAACACCTTTAAACTAAATAGGGTCTATTTGTGATTTATAGTTTAACTGCATATTCAAGCTTCATAAACAAAGTTGGAAACATTATCATTTGATTTATCACATTTGAAGCATCAACACTGATAAAGCTAACAATGTCATTCTCTGGGGCGGACAATGAAAATGTAATTTCAGGCATCTATAGACAGAGAAATGCAAATGGGAGGATAAATGAAGAAAAAGTAGCACTAACTTGGCCAATTCGTCTGAGTGAATAACAATGACAGTAGTCGTTTAAAATAACAATCAATCTCACAAGAGTGAGAAGAAGGAGTCGGTGGTGGATGAGAAAGAGGGAGAAAAAGACGGAGTTGAGACAAGCTTGCCTCGCCTCGCCTTACCTCGTCTTGCCACGCTTGAACTCAGAGTCTCGTTCAACAGCCTATTTGAAGGAAATTACTGCGGAGAAATGAAGTGACGCCTTGAAGGCTTCGGGCGTGAGCTGCAAGCAAACCCCCCTTTACCACCCCCTCTCCTACACACAGTACATTCTACAAACTCCAAAAGGGCACCTCCAAACTCTTAACCCGACCCCCTTCCCACCACTATCACTTCGAGCCTCCTTTGTCTACCAGCAGCTCAGGCTAGCAGAAACACAAACCCAGCATCTAAAGCTGGATATGCCACTGTTCAGCTACCGGTACTACATTTATCCTTTCTCTCTTCAGCCCTTTCTTCAACATTATTGTATTATTATCTGTCTCCCCCGTTATCTCTTCAAATTCTTCTTCAAATAAGAATAATATTATGTATTAAAAATAGGGAAATTATGTATTACAAATTGTTATTATTTATTATAATTATTACTAATAATTATTATTAATTATCAATATATTAATTATTTATTTTAATTATTACAAATTATGTATTACAAATAGGAGAACACCGTTCTGAACATCAATGACAAATGCTGTATTTATGAATATTTCATAAGTTGATTGAAAAGTGAAACCATATACTTTCTTAGCAAGAAGACGATTCTTACAATTCTTTATACTAATATCTAAACAAACATTCGTTGATATTAAAAAAATTTAGGAAAAAAGGAATACATTACATCAGCTAAATATGAGAATCTTTCATCGTATTTCACTGTATTATGAATGATTTGAGAAAATTTAAGGCAGAAATTAGTCATCACTATTTAATCGGGCCACGAAAACTACTAACAACGCGATTGTAAAAAAATGAGTTGTATCATTAACATTTTGAATGAGTTCTATCTCAAAGTGGATGTGTCTTGAATAGATCCTCATATAGGATCTGTTGAGGTATCTTTTGAAATCCCTCTACTTTGCAATTGTCGAGATTAGGCTCCAATATGGAATCACAGTATGGGGAGGCGCTTATTTTTCAATAATCAAACCAGTCGTAACGGGTCAAAAGTACATCATACGCACAATAGCCGGAAAACACCGCCTAACAAGCTCACTACCGCTTTTCAGGGAATGGGGTCTCCTACCGTTGAGATACCTGTATTACTACAAGGTATTGCTTTGCTTTTATAATAGGAGCGGTAATCGAAATACGCGGCAAGAATGTGGACTCCGCTCGGTGGGAAATTATATACTGCCAAATCCGAAAAAAGAATGCTTCCGAAGATTTTATCTATATGTAGCCCCCAAAATATTCAATATGATTCCCTCTGCAGCAAAAAAGCAAACAGTTCTTTTGAAATTCAAAACAGAAATCAAGAAATGGCTATTTACAATCGATGAGATAGAGAATCTTTTAAAAAAGGTCAGTTAAATTCACAAAGGCAATTCACTGAGTTCAGAAAGGCAATGAACAAATTTTGTTTTTTGTGTTTTCTTTACAATCTTTCAACTTGGAAATCACAAACAGAATTATTATGATCAAGATAATAATAAATTAATGTGAGGTACGGAACTAACTTTTCTTCTTCTTTTCTAAATCACTTTTTGACATTTACACTTTTACTTTTTAAATTTTATTCTCAACATGAACTTTTTTATATATTGTTCTAAATTATATATATATATATTTTATTTTATACATTCTTACACTTTAATTTCAGCTCCAGTACAGTCAAGATTGTTTTGCTAGTTTAAATTCTTCCATCTGTACACAACTTTTAGAATATGTATTAAGTTAAAACAAAATTTAGATACACTATTTTTAGCTGGAACTCCCATATAGGCTCGCCTCGGGAGTTACCTAATTTCTTCACAGATTTTCAGTGTTTATTTTTTCTTTTGTATTTTCATTATTTCAGGTTTTGAATGATTTGTGTTCTTTCCAATTTTGTAATTGAAATGTATTGTATTTTGTACTTTTCTCATTTTCTGTGAAGAAATAAAATTTATTTATTATTATTATATTTTTGAAACTTTCTCGAATTTATATTTTTTTATCTAAAACTTGATACCGGATTGGTCGTATCAATTTTATGCTAAAAACAAGGATTTCCTCATTTTATGGACATTTAAAACGTAATTTCTGAGTTAATTTTCAAATAATCTTAAGGGGGGGGGGGGTTTCGGACCACCGCTTAGCTAGGCTAATCTCGCATCTCCACAGGGGCCCGCGCCACAAGCTGAAACTATATAGGGGCTCTCAAATCCCAAATCCGGCCCTGCTGTAAGATCAAGCCATGACGGTAACACACAGAAACATAATGCATATGCATTAATGACTTCTTGTTCGTAATAATTTATGCATTTTTTTGACAAGATCCAATACACTTAATTGGATCAAAACACACACCAATAAGTCCGAAACGTCTTTTTCCAAACTTCTATAAATCTAAAAATAAAGATTACGGTATGTTATTATAATATTTCAAGTACATTTAAAAAGTTTATGACTCTTGGAACTTGAAACGCTAATAACTAGAGATTGACTTTCACATTCTGAACCTTGTAAGTTTCATTGAAAGTTCAAGACCCTCGCAACAGCAATAACTAGACTACTTATTAATTCAAGAAGACATATTTCAAATTTCCTTATAATCAGAACGCTCTCTCCGAACAGAATAGCCTTTGTTGAGTGAGGCAGCTCTCGATTGGCAATAAATTTGATAACTTTCTAGATGAGCCGCCCAACTTAAATTCCCAACTTGGATGCAAGGAATGTTTGTTCATTCATGAGTCTTATGTGAGGGGAATGAGCCAATTAAACGGATTTTATTACATTCCTTAGCTGCTGTGTAAACAAAGGACGCGTTGGCTCTTTCTATCATGTCGCAGTTTTGATGACTGAGTTGGATTATCCCTATGGGTGGAAAAGCTGTCCCTAAAGAAAGTCATCCCTTCGACAATCGAAACATTCTCCAATCAGAGCTCGAGGCGAAGGACAACAGAAATCATAATTACTTTTCGTCCCTCGAAGCAGGCAGAACACAGTTGAAACTCCCTTCCTCAGAACTCTTTCCGACCTCAAAGCTGTTGACGACAATTTCCGCTTCCTCCAACTTCAAGTCTGCATCCGGAAATAAAAATATAACGACTTTGACAACGCTCGCACGCATGCGCGCTTACTCACCGACTAGAATTTGCCTTTAATGCTGTTCTACAGGCTGAGCATCCCGTCTAATTCACTTATTCTATTTGTGACAATTGCTGTCGGCCTCCCGTTGCTTCGCTGTCAAATTTCCGCCACTAATCTGTTCGGATTTCGACGGAAGGAGACCCAGTCCCACTAACTTTTTCTCTTTCTCCTCGACTATATGATTGACTAGAATTCCAGTTAGTCATGATAATCAACAAACCTTCGAAATCCACTCTCGGAAAAGAAAAAATTTATAATCTTTCTCCAGTTTTCCTATATTATTGTTGATTTTATTCTTGAGTTTGGTTTAAGACTGGAGTCATCGAATAAGGCTTGCTCATTTTTTGAATAGGCCTAATAGTCAGGGCTGACTGTCAGACATCTCGATTGATTCAATGTAAAAATGTCATGCTTTTATTAGATAGAGCTTTTACAAAAAAATTCGTCGCCAATTCAATGTTTAGAATAAAATACCCGACTTAAACTATATTATTATGTGATAAACTATAGTCTGTCCGAGCAAAGAAGACCATCTGGCAAGATGGGAAAATGACTCAAGCACGGTCAATTTTAGTTCAAAAAATATCAATTCGATCTCAACAAACAATTTGATCTATAGATCAAGGCTTGAACAATTGTTTGCTACAATTTGAGATCAAATTGATATTTTTTAACCAAAATTGGCCGTGCTTGAGTCATTTTCCCATCTTGTCAGATGGTCTTCTGGCCTTCTGGAATTATAAATCTATATCTATATAAGCGAAATGGCACTGACTGATTCATCACCAGAACTAAAAATCCACTGAACCGAATGCGTTCAAATTTGGCAGGCATATTCCATTGGACGTTTAGACGCGCGCTAAGAGAGAATTTTAAAAACTTTTCGAGGATACTCCAAATATTTTAGTTGTTCTAGAGTTTTTCGGCGTTTTCCTCATTTTTTCGAGAACCAATCGGTATAAAATGTTGATATTTGGTGGGCAGGTTCAGATGAGGATTAGAAATTTTGTGTTAGAATATTTCTGCAATCCGTTTATATTTGGTAGGAAAGTTCAGATAAGGTCTAGAAATGTTGTGTTAGAATATTTTTGAATTCCGTTCAAGATTACGCCACTTCAGTTTTTTAAATCAGTTATCAGTTTTTTTAAATTGTAGATGTATTGCAGGTTGCATATCTTCCGCCTTCATACGACTAATCCTAACTGTAAACTGAATGGTTCGGCGAGATTATAGATGAATTAATTTGGAAGATATTGAATCAAGTTTCAAACTATGTCCGATATACTTCTCAAGGTTACGATTAATATTAGCGTTTTACAATTTTTTTCGGAGTTTTTCTTAGATTTTTCTAGAACAAATTGGCAGAAAATGTTGAAATTAGGTAAACAGGTCCAGATTCGGTGTAGAAATTCTGTGCTCAATAAATTACAAATCTCTACTGAACGGAATTTGCAGGCGAGCGAAGCGAGCCTGTTTGTCTCAGCTGACACTGACAAAGGTTTTGTAGGCGAGCGAAGCGAGCCTGTTTGACTCACTTACACTGCCTATACTGGCGGGGGTCCAGGGGGCGGAGCCCCCTGGCTAGGCGGAGAAGGCGAGCGAAGCGAGCCTGCCGGCTAGTGTGTAATAGTATACTATTATTTTGTTCGTTTATGAGGGTGAAGCCCACATAAGCTCACAGGCTTGTACGTGGGTAATGAAATGGATGATGGATGACGACTACTTTTTAGGTCGTCGGGACCGACGGCTTATCGTCTCCTCCGAAAGACGGGGTGGTCGTATCTATGTGATTGTGCTGTGGTCAAAAATTGTTCTCCGCTTGAGATTCGAACCAGGGTCCACCTGGTTATCAGACCGGCGCTTTATCACTCCTCCAACGAGCCACCCGAAATATTGTGTTAATAGTATACTATTAAGACCACATTTATAATTCTTGAATAAATATTGACCAAGCTGGAGTAATTTTCCCATCTTGCCAGACGGTCTTCTTTGCTTGGACAGACTATAGATAAAAAATATTATTAAAAAAGTATCAATAAAAAATACAAATTTATTATTCCTTATCCAGTTATAACCCTTATTATTGAAAAATGTCGTTTTTAGCATATTTTTCCCATTATCTCAATAACCGTTGAAGTTACAAACTTCAAACTGGTTTCAATGGATTTCTCAGCTAATTATATATAGAAATTTATAATTTTAGAACCTGAGTTTTTTTCTAAAAAATTGTTCAAATTCTTAAAACTGTAATTTGATACAGAACCTAGACTAATAAATTTATTAACAGACCAACAAGGAAGCCTTGAGGTTGATGTCTCTTCTCTATTCAGAAATAACAATGAATATTCTTCTCAACTTTTGAAGCTCCTATAAAATCTATCTGTAGCCTATTGGGAAAAATCAAATTGAATTCATAGAGAACAAAATACTGCTCATGTCAAGTGTGTGTCAGGCTTCCCTATATATAATTTCTTCATCCTTCTGAAACAGGCCACATTCAAATAGAATATTATTCCATTGGAATAATTTTATTAGGATATGGTTCGATTGGAAAAGAAATCGTTGTGGAAATATCGAAGTTAAAGTTAAAAATAATTTACTTTTGTGGAAAATAATAAAACTTTTAGATACAACTCAACTTCCCGAAATATACTCTCCAAATATTATGAATGTTTTCCACTCCAGCATTATTACTTTCTGCACAAATTTCTTGTCAACAACATCCTCCTTAATTTTATTCTATTTTGAGAGAAATTGCAAAAATCTAATTCCAGTACCCAACAGTACTTGTGTCGTCATATATCCAAAACAAGAGGCTCCGTTTTTCTCACAGTTTGTAACGCTGAGAGAAACGTCGGTACTCAGCCCTGCCACCAATTACATTAACAACTGATTGAGTACACCACTCAACAGTTGAGTCACCCTCACTTCTCCTCCTCCTACCCCTCCTCAAAACCTCTCACACTCACACATTCTCCTCCTCAGCATCCTTCTATACTTCCCTCCTTGTCACCTCTTGAAGCCGCTCTTCTCAGCCCACCCAGGACTGCAACCACTATAAAGGCCGTTCGTTATTCGGTTCGAAACCAATGTTCGATAACAGCTAAAATTGTTGTCGACATTAATAGAGCAATCGCGGGTCAACATGTAAGCTGCTATGTAGGGCCTTTCTAGTGCAAGAGCTGCTTTGTATCGTGCATTTCAACAGTACCAAACTATAGTTATTGATTTACCAAGGTTATTGATTTTCATCACAATCCAATTTCCCCAGCAAAGTGAATTGATTAGTTTTGAAAAGTAACAAGTTTTAGATTTTTGATTCAAATTCAAATGGAGATGTATTTAATGAAAGAGTAATGAAATAAATAACATATGTTTTCTGTACTACTCCAAATAAGTTCTCATGGAAATCTATACTATCCCGCAAGTATCATGTCTATTTGATAGATTTTTGTCCATCTCGTTCCAAATGGCACTTCGATTATATTCCTCAAAACCTATTATAGTTTGCGCAGGTTGATAAACATGTCTTTTCAATGTAAAGTTGAAGTGAGGATGTCTTCTCTACTTGGGCGAACTATCTATTGCCAGGGGTTCACAACAAAAGTTTTGCACGGACCCCCTGACCCATAAGCTAGATTTTTATACTCAAATTTCCTCCATCTTGAATATAATAAATTATAATGAAAAGTGTGACATGTGCATTGTCTTCAATGATAATCAACCTGGGTATAATTATAAAATAAATTTTATTATTTATCAAGAACAATATATCTATGATAGTTCTTCACTTAGAAGAAAAATGTGCACCAAGATACAAATAATATCGTGAACAAAGCACAAATACTTATAAAATACATGTCTGGTAGTGGAATAATATTTTTCAGTTGATATGTATCTAGAACTCAATGTTGAATGGGAAGTGCTTGTGATCCTTAAGCCTGTAAAAATAGAATATTCATTACTTAACGTTACGGGAAAAAGGTATGAGAGCCATCAGCTAAGTAACGTTTTCAATAATAATAGGGAAATTTTAAATTTTAAATTACATTTTCATTGAAAGATAAAATGCATTAGTCTCAATAAACTATAAAATATTATACTGCTAGGAGTTCCTCATGAATACTTATTTAATACTTATATGAATACTTATTTAATAAAAAGTTATCAGTCAAGATGGAAAACAAATTGAAAATAATGAAAAGTTGGTTGACAAAAATGGGAAACTGATTCATTGCACGATATTGATTTTAGGTTAGCAATCACTCAGCTTTAGCTTAGAATGTATTTCTTGACATATTTGAAAAAAATTACATTACAAAAAGAAAATAATTGAGAAGGTAATGTGAATAAATAAGCGTAATATATATCAGAATAGTTCTACACCTGTTAGTAGAATTCAGTTGAATTGTATTCTTTTCTTCTTCAAACTAATACTGCGTCTTAAAAATTCTATTGCTTATTAATTTGGAGAAAAATTTAACATTGCAGAAATCAATCTTCAAATATTTTTTGGAGTTGAAATACATGGAATATTCCAATTGAAGAATGTGAATGATAAGAACTACTTCACTCCACTGGCGGCACGTGCCCACGAAACAGGTGAAACCCAGTAAAGTAAAAGATACGGGCACTTCACCTGTTTAGTGGGCACGAGTCACCAGTGCTTCACTCACCAGTCAAGATGTAGCACCCTTCCATTGCAATCGAAGCCATCTATGTAGCTCATATCTTCCGCAGACAATTCAAAGTCGAAAACATCGAAATTGCTCTCAATTCGCGATTTGGTCACCGATTTCGGGATAACAATATTTCCACGTTGAATCTGTAAGAACAAATTGAATTACATTTAAACAGAGAGTATCGAAAATATTGTTAATGTAATTTGGGAAGCGGTTTGCCCCAGTGGTGTCTAATCGGTGAGATTAGATAAGCGACGTGCCTCTGCCACCACTGTTGTACTGGTGACCGGTTCCTCTGAATTCAATTTATGAGCCTCAAAATCGCTTCCCGGTGGTTCGGAACCCACCTAAAGCAGTAGGTCAATTCATCTCTCATCATCATCCTTCCCATTACCATTACCCACGTACAGGCTTAAGAGCCCATGTGGGCATCACCCTCAAAAAAAAGACAATATAAGCAAAGAAGACATTCTGAGATGGGAAAATTACTTTAGCTTGGTTAATATTGGTTCAAAAGTTAAAATATTGGTCTCCAATTTCAGGAAACATTAGCTCTACAATTTGAGATCAAGTTTATGATCATTATTATTGAACTAATATTGACCAACTGGAGTCATTTTACCATCTAGCCAGAATGTTTTCATTGCTCGACCAGAGGAAGAAAAGACAAGAAAAGAATAGTATATTGTAAATGATGAAGAATGAGATGTTTTGTTCCATCAAATTACTATGTTATATTGTTGGAAAATACAATAAGATTATTATTAAATAGCTACTAATAACGCTCCTTCCAACTACCAATAGACTATTAATTTTCATTCATAAAGGGCATGAGAGGCATAGAAAGAGTAGCCTATATAGCTGACGCCAAAAAGTTGGGCGGTTTGTCTATCTCTGGTACAAGATGTGACCTACTCAACCATTAGCTGATGTAACGCATCGATTTCCTCTTTTGATTTCAAAAACATCAGGCCTAGCTAAATGACAACTCTGATTGACAACATCAGCTGTTGGAGCGCACAAGGAGCAGACAAAACCGCCTAACTTTTTCTTGTCATCTATGACTTGTATAAAACTGTGAATGAAAGCAATTTATTCAATTTAATCATTGAAATGGAGTCAAATAATGTTGAGAATTACTAAATCATTTAAATTTTATTATTATAGATGGTATTAACAAAACTGATGTTGGCGAATGACTTATTAATGCTCAGATTTGTCTGGACAATCAGTGAGCGGTCTGCGAGAGCAAATCTAATCGAGACCGACCTCAGTGAATTATTGCGCCAAACATTTTTCAGACTATGAAAACATTCAATTATTCATTTCAGCCAGAAAATACATAGAGTACATCAGGCCAAGTCATTAATACAATACAATATACTCAAATAGATAATTCAACCTCTTTATTTCATGCTGCAATATAACTGTAATATAATCATAGAGTAGACATTGACTGTGTCACTTTTGATTGGTCAGCTCGGTCAGCTCCGCCATAGTTTTGCCAAATCTCATAAGATTTACATTGAAATCATATGTTTCTCTGAGATACTAACTTCTCCCCCAGAATTGCCTCTGCCAGTTTTAGTTTAAACATTTAAAAGCATTTACATCAAAATTGAAAGTGAAGAAACTATTTTAAATGCTAGAAAAGACACTTCTTATGATATTTCTATTACAAAAAGTTGGAAAAACAAGTGAAATAGTTCATGTGTCTGTAATCCACACCATAATTCAGAAGCTTGGCAAAAATATGAAAAAATTGATCTCAACAAAATGTAATGAAGCGCTTCACACCAATGGCTACAATATTATTATACTGTCTCTATACTGCAAACCATATTCAAATAGCCTAAATAAATTTAATATATTTGAATTGGCCTCCATCCTTGAGAGTAGTAGGAGATGCATTGGAAGGCATGATCAGGATGAAAGAAAGTATGATGAAGAAAGTATAATATTCTCACATTTGATTGCACTGAAATAGTGTTGAAACTGAAAGTAATAGAAACATCACTATTCAATCATTACTAAGAAAGTATTGAACTATGAATGGGATGAGCTCTTATTAAATGGAAAGACAAGGTATTTTAGAAAACATGTCAGTTAGACAGAACTAAAATCTAGATACCGGTTACGGTTCCTGCACCATTATCAATCACTGGTAAACTCCAGAGATTACCAAAGATTGATAATGGTGTAGCACCGAATTCGATATCTCAATTTTCTAATAAATCTGTGGATTGACGCTATCATCTCTTTTTATGGATATTCACCACAATATCAACGTCACAACTACTCAAAAAGTAAAATAATTTCAGTCTACAACCAACGTTTGAAATGTTTTCAACTTGCCTGGTATCTGATGAGTATCTGAGCAATGGTTTTCTGGTATTTTTCAGAAAGAGTCTTCAGCTTGGGATCATCCATGAGTTGAGGATCGCCAGGCTTCGCCCATGGTCTGTCCGGTGAGCCCAGTGGACTGTAAGCGGTCAACAGAATGCCCTTTGACTCACAGAACTCCTTCAGCTTCTTTTGGTTGAGATATGGGTGGCACTCAACCTATAAAAACAAAAAATCACAAGTGATAAATCAATTTCAAAGTCTCGGAATTGAATTAATTTCAGGTAACCTCCATGATATCAGGAAATTCTAATAAACGGTTGGGATGATGAGTGATCCATGGAATGATGAGTGGCGGACGCTAAAAATTTAGGTGGTTTCGACTGGTCCTAGGGCGTCCAACAGCTGTCGTTGCCAATTAGAGTTGTCATTCAACTTGACCTAGCCCTAGATTGTTTTTGAAATCAAGAGACAATAGATGCATTACATCAGCTGTTAGTAGGTTACATTACATACAAGAGACAGATGAAACCGCCCAACTACTTGGCGATGTGTCCATTTCAGTTTCTTTTCTACAAGATAGTTTGCGACAAAAATTAAGGCGACTCAGTAAGCTATTTAGTACATTTTGTAGTTTGTTACGCATTAAAACGTATCTATTGTTTCTTTTCAAAAGATACTTGTCTATTTGAAAACAAAGTCTAGGGAGTATAAACAATTGTACAGTAGAACGTCGATAATCCGCATTCGTCTCCAGCAAGAAATAGAAATATTTGTACCGTCTGCCCTTGCACTATATTCTTTACTAGAGAGTGGGTGATGGTAGAAAACATAATATAGTGTTTAGCGAAGCAAAGGAAATAATTTTATATTTTTACTAATAGAAAATATACTATTTTAAAACCTGCTGGCCCTTTTTGAAAGGTAATTTCAATAATTCGGATAATTCGATAATCCGGATGGGGTCTGGTCCCAATTAATCCGGATTATCGACGTTCAACTGTATGTCGAAGGCAGTTTTAATTTGTATTTTCATTCGTTAGTGTTATTTGTGAGTTACTCATTAGCCTTGAAACTACTGTACTTCATTTCATTTTTATATTATTCTACAATGAAATTTCAAAGCATTCAAGATGGTAAGTAGTTATTGTGTGGTAAAATTCAATGACATCCAATATTCTAAATATTTTGTAGTATAACTTAAATGCTAAAAAAAATATATAAATCAACTATTGAATCTAGAAAAACAAACATACAAGTACGAGAAATTAGTACAGGGTGTCTAGCAATTTTCATGAATGAAATTCAAGACTTTTTCCCGACTTTTTTCAAGACAAAGTTGGAGTTTCTCTATGCGTTTTTAAACGTTGCAACTCGTTATATATGATTTTATGTCTAAAAATCTACCACCCTATGTCTTGAATTAGGGTATATTTTAATTTATACATAAAAACATACTATTAACATATTTTATGTTCATATATAGTACTGTGCAATTAGACTCGAACCTCAACATCCTAAGAGAAAGGACGATTCCTAACTACGCCAACTTGTTCTATAGGCTACAAAAATTATTGTCTCGAGTATCAAATTGAAGAGAAATGAATTTCGCCGAGAGGGATTTTGAAATACGGATTCAAGTGTTTCCAATTCGAAGTCACAAACTTTTAAAGTACGGTAACGGAATAATTCCTGTTAAAAAAGTATGGATTTTTAAAAAAATGTAACTTGTGAAAGGTTGACGATACAATACAGAGTTGTAATTGGTCTCAATCTCTTCCAAATTTTATTCTCTAGAAAACACATGCATGAAACTTCTTCGTCCAAAGCTTGGTTCGACACCAATTCACTAAAAACTGAAATTTTGCACCTTTCAACCCCCCTCCCCGCCAAAACCTGATACCGGTTGATTTGCAAAATATCGATGTTTGATACCAAACACTAGTTCAGGCCAGCCCAATATGAAAGTAACTAATCTGGACAAAAAAATAAAAACTTTATAATCTATGAATTTTCCCGACTTCACTTCAAATTCCAGGATAATTCCCGACTTTTCCCGACCTTATTTCATTTCCAGACTAATTCCCGACTTTCCCGATTTTCCCGACTGCTAGACACCCTGAAGCATGACAGAAATAACGAATATGATTTGCAGGAAGAACGGAAAAGTATGGGATCCTCAGTGAGAAGCATGATGACAACACAGATGGAATATACACTTACATGAATAACAAAAATGAATGTTTGCATGACACAGAAAAACATTCTGTTAGTAGAAGCTGGAAGAGAATGGCGAGAAGCTATGAAAATAGGATAGAATAACTTAAACTGAGACTCCTTCCAAAATTTGTATAAATTTAATGTATACACACTTTTAAAAAGCGTTTGGAGAAGCGTTTCTCGTATGAGAAAAAAAAACATTTTGATGGACCCAACTCTCTACTTGGAATAAGAATAATTGCAAGTTCTTCTGAACAAGCATTTCGAATCCCATTTAACATTTGTTGTTAGATTTCACATAAAATAGATCTACGAAATTATTACCAGGTTCAAAAATATCCTGAGTACAATTCAAGTACTCTCTTCCTCCCTCACAGTTTTTACAGTTATCTGGACTGGTTTTCAATCTGATAATCTGGCCTGGAGTCGATGGCAGTTTAATTTTCTTCATTTTATTTTCAATGTAGATGGTTTCGACAACAGGCCCTTCTTGATAAAATTCGATGTCGGTTAAAGCTTCGTCAATGCTAAGATCTTGATTGATCTCAGCAACTACTCGATCGATTACAGCAGCTTCCATCATAGGAAGATCTGATATCGGCGAAAAGACTTCGAAAGATTCAAGATCAATGAGCTGATCACTATTGATCTCAGCAACACCTGGATCTATTTCAGGAGCAGCTTCCGACATAAGATCGGAGGGTCCAAGATCAATCAGCTGATCAGCTGAGTCAGTGCTCATTATTTTTCTAATTAAATTGGTATAGGAGTTTGGAACTTCCATATAATCTGGAAGTTCGTCACTACTTGAAAAACTACCTACGAAAATAAAAAATGACAAATAAATAGAGAGGAGGATTGGAATATTCAGTAAAGTTAATTTTTGAAAAAATTAGAAACAAAGCACAAGTCTTGAGATGACTTCGACTTCAGATTGCTAGACTGCAGTTCATTTTCGTCTAAATATTTTTGTTACACCTACCACTTGATACACCAACAGTGATAAAAGTAGCCCTGAGATAAAGGAAACACCTACTACTTAATATATTAATGACTATAAGTCACCGCAACTCATGTGGGATCAGCAAGTGAACGTTAAATGAGAAACATTTTTTTTAAGCTTAGGTGTTTACTCGCAAGCAAAGCAAATGTAGAAAGTGTCAAGGCATATTCCAAGAGGTAGTTGGCTTACAGTTTATCATTATTGGCGCGTTTGATTGGTTATATTCAAATAAATTGGCATTTAAAGTTTATACATCAATTGTGGTGAAATGTGGATAACGAGACAGGATCCTATATGTAAAATGAAGAAATTCCCAAGACAGAATTTTCAAATCTCATTATTCTTATGTATAACGCTTGTTAAAACCTTTTAACAATTCATTCTACCATCTTTTATTAACTAACATCTAAGCTATAGGTTTAATTTACTTTCATTGTAATACTTTCAAGAAGATTGACAAGATGCTAGATGTATCGATAATGAAAGTCTTCTACTTTACCTACCTCAAGTCTTCTACTAGGCTTCACCAATTGCATGAGTATCACGCGGTCTATATAGTATATACATTCCTTAAAGCTCATATTAATCGTTAAGTTAATAAAGGCTATCAATAGAAATAAATTATCCATAGAAGCAGTATGCATTTGAATTGAAAACAAGCAAAAATAATAGAAAACCTCAAACAAAAATGCAGTCAAAAGGCAAACTGTAAAATTTCAAAATAATTAATGTTAGTTGGAAAAAGTTTAAAACTAAATGCGTACACACACAAACTAAATGGTTTGCAAAACACTAAAGAGGCAGCGTGATAAACAGCGTGCTTGAAAATTCAAATTGAGTAGTGCGCTAGTAGTATAATAATAATCAATGTGTGATAAAATGGACACTGTACATATATAATTGAATACATGGAGTGATAATTTTGGAGAGTGTGAGCTTGATGGGAACAATCCTATTCTTCGGAGACCAATCTGACTATTCATTCAATAGAACCAGGATATCGGCACTCCCACATTTTGGGGATATGTTAAGCCGTCGGTTACAGCTGCCCACATTGTCTTTATTCACTTTTACATCAAGTTGCATATTAATTTTTTCATTACCCATTATTTTAGTAGTTTGAGTTACCAACAAATATGAACTATAGACCAATCAAAAGCAACAATAAATGTTAATGTAGCCAAACGACATTATACTTTAGGAATAGGCATTTTTGCATAAAAGAAAAAAGAAGCAAACGGATGTTTTCAGAAGCAACAAATAATTCATTGGAATAAAATATACAATAGGGTAAGTTACTTTAAATGTAATATCCTCAATCTTTAAATTGACAAATATTCCTTCTGAATTGGATGGTTTCAACAAGAACATGAACATAAAATGAAATGAAATTAGGCAGAAATCGTATCAAAATCAGATGATAGTTTGCAAAATAAAAATTAATAGTTCGGATAAATAAAAAATAAATCATAAATACAATAGCAACTCGAATATCTATAACATATTATGGCACTAGAGAATAGTTAGAGCGACAAAAATAGAATAGAATAGAATAGAATAATTTATTTTTCAGCTCAATACAAATTAACAAAGGTAATTGAAAACATTACAATTAAGAAAAACAAATGAATGTCACCCCTGAGTAAACTGTGCGGGGTCAATCGTATTATACTTAAACATATTACAATAATCATAATTTCAGTATGAAACAGTAAATTTTATATAACTATAGCCATTAAGATATTGAAAAGACAGTGCAGAGCTCCTTATTTGTTAAACATTCATAAATTGCTGTAGTTGAAATCAAATAAAATGTGCGTTTGGTCTAGCTATTGAATAATTTATCCTCTAGATACAGAACTAAGTACGTTAATTAATAAGCTTGCATTGTTGAATTGTGCTGTAACATTAAGCCCTTTCTAGAACAGAGATTCAACCTCATGCCTCTCCAATAACCACTTTTTAACCAAGCCTTTGTAAGATTTATAACTGATGCTATTTTTAATTTCTTTAGGCAATTTGTTGAAAATGTGAGGTGCTACATACAAAAAGCATCTTCTAAATTTTTCTTTTCTTGGTCTGGGAGGTACAATAGCGCCCCTGGATCGTAAGGTAGGATGGCTGTAGTTTATGTCATTGGGATTTTGTCCACTCTGTCTATAAAATACTTCCAAAACCTTGTAAAAATACAGATATCTCAATGGTAGGATTTCTCTGGCTCTAAACAGAATGAGTGAATGATGTCTGGCTGGCTTTTTACTCATTACTCTGATCGGGAACTGTTACTCAAAATGGTCGGGAACTTGTGGTTAAAGGGATATAAAAATTTATTCTACCATAAAATCTGAGGTTTATGAAATAGAGAATCAAATATGGTAAAATCTATAAGGAATATAAAATGTTGGTGATTATTTCTCCAGAAATGTAATGTTTGTAACATAACATTGACTTGGCTATTTTTCAACTAAAAAAAATACTCTACATGAGAATTATCAATATTTTATTTATTATCAATTTTATGTTAAAAGCATGGAAATAAGATTCCTAAGTTATTGGTCAGGATGGGAATGAGTAATAAAATAAAAGTATACACGATGATTGTGACTATAAAATCGAGTAGCATAAAAATTATAGGCTAAAATAAAAGTGAAATTGCAAACTAAAATTTCAAATTATTAAGATACAAAATTCCATAAAATTTGTTCCTGATAGTATTCTTGAATCGAATTTATATTGCAATGATCTCATTGAATCCACATCCACTGATTTGTGAAGATTAAAAATACAAATAATACAGAATGAATACTTTACAATGGAATACTAAACACAAGAAAAGAAAAAGATGAATACTAAACACAACGAAGGAATTCTATAACGTTAACAAATAATTCACATTGAATGTTTCTAATCTACTTCATTGTGTAGCTTTTCAAAAGCCATTAGAGTAATACATTGGGACTACATTAAATATTCACGCCTTACATACAGGGAAAAATAATTTGCAAACCTGAATGAGGCTCTTGCAATTTTCCTTATAGAACTCTGTGTATATTTAATATTGAAATTTATTATGAGTAACATGGCTTCAAGCATTATTAAACCCCGAGCCGCTAAAGTCTACTACAACATTAAGTAGTTAGCACATGTTAGTATATAAGGGGCATAACTCAAAACTAAATTTTCACTATTATCTCATAACCCTGTATATGGTAGGAGATTACTGAAACCCCCAATTAACTGAAATTCAGGTCTAGTGTCAGTACTGTAGAATTGTGAAGCCACTGCCATGATTCATTCGTCGGTTACAAGCAATTCAATACGGATGTAACAGGTAACACTAATTCCTCCCGCTAAATAGAAATTCATAGGGTAATCCGTTTTCAACGGAAATAATGAAAGTGCGGCTGAAATTCACCGTAAGATGTGTATGGCTAGCTTCAACTTTTCAATAAAGTTGCTAATAAACTTTATCTAGAGTTAGAGATGATCTTTGCCATTCATGCTAAGCATTCATTTTTGCTTGTGCGAGAGTAATAGAGAGTGAGAGGGTGATTGATGAGGTGGTTAAACGACCATGCCTCTGGTTGGATTCGAACCCACGACCGGGTAGCGCTTGCGGACTGAAGGTTGTAAAGCCCAAGACCACTCAGCTATCCCGGCCGGCTTTCAGGCAGGACGTCTTTGACAATATTTGATGCACTTGACGTGGATGAACGGCCGCTTTTTTCCGTTGGGTTGTTATTTATCCTTCAACACAGCATTGGCGCCTACAAGAAGCCATTGGCTTCGACATAATGTTGACAGCATACACACTACACAACTGAAGGTTGAAATTCAGTTGCACTGTTCTTTTCCTTCAGAAGACGGATTACACTATGAGGTTTTTATTTGGCGAGAGGAGTAAATGCTATCTGGTTATCTCAGTATTAAATTGCTCTGACAAATGAATCATTTATTAAACGCAGAACAATGAACTTGAGGGTGAAAACACAGACATTGAGTCCTCTATTCCCAATTTTTATGAATATTCTAAATATGTTAAGATTGTATTCACTAGGTATCACATAGTGAATTTATCATAAATTTATTCTTTTCAACCTTGAAAAACAGTGAGAAATTAATTTTGGATTAAAAAAGTCAAATAAAAAGCCAAAAACTACGGAAATATAAGTGAAATATCATCACAGTGAAATATCAAGCATTCGATTCACACTTTTACAGCACTGCCCCATTAAACCTGAAATGAAGTTCCCTGAAAAATTTCAACCTTTCCCTGCCATGTGCAGCCGTACAGGGTTTTGATAAAATAGTGGAACTCACTTTCAAGATTCCCCTCGTAGTTGATTGTTGAAATATGAATATAAAATTACCTGATTGACGACTGGCTTGACCTCAGCCACGGCCAGAACCCTGTCAATCTGTTGGCTATTGAAATTGGACAGACCAATTGAACGTGTCAATCCCTCTTTGACGCACTCCTCCAATGCCTTCCATGTGTCCACGTAGTCTACATCGCTGTACAGAGTCTTTCCATCCTTGTCTTGTGGGAAAAGTCCTGCTTCTTCCTATTGAAAAGAAAATATCGTCTGATGAATTCATTTTATCTTGTTTACTAAATATTTAATATTTTCGACCATGGTGGTCACGTGATTTTGCATTTAGTAGTTTCAGTTTTAATAGTTTATTATGTTTTGAAATCAACAAATCTGTTTTAAAATTACTGTTTTTCAGTGTAAAAGAACTAAAACCTACATTCTTCTCCATGTTCCCATCTAGGGTAAATCAGGTAGGTTATATTTATTTACCCATTTAAAGAAAATAATAAACTTATTGGTTAAAAACACAACTAACGTACAAAACGTCTTTATACCAAATTTTGATAAATAATAAGTTCGAAACTAGGTTATATAGGTATTTTCGCAGCACTTCAAACAAGAATTTATAGTCCAGGAGGAATACCGTATTATAAGGGAAAAGCACCAGTAGTGGCCACTTGAACGTTTTTTTCCTTAAAATACGAATTAGATGCAGCATTCAAATGAGTTGTAAACGTGCTAGAGACTTAGCTCATACTATTCAGCAGCAAAATAGTTCAAGTAGGAGCTCTAATGCCCGGTTTTTTCAAGCACACTCAAATTTGAGGGACCCTCAAGTTTACTACACTTTACTACATTTCCTATACTAATCATAGCAAATATCAGCTGTTCATCATAATTTGAGGGTCCCTCAACTTTGAGTGTGCTTCGGAAAACCGGGCATTAGAGTATAATCAGAGATTTCTGAGAGAAATTTATTGTCACCATTTCACTCGAATACTTGGTTTCAGTAAGAAGTTCAGTTTTGTCTTAGACGTTTCAGTAAGAAGGTATGTATACAAATTGTTGTATTATGACTAGAAAGTCTGAAAATTTGGAAATTTCTGGTGTTATAATCATTCCCTAGAATGTCTAGATGTTGTTAAGAAGGTTTCTAGCCAAATATAGCTGATATTTTGGCGTAAAAGCAGACTGGCCACTACTTGTACAAGAAACCGTGAATAATCTAGTAGTGGCCACCCAATAGATATTGTTGTAGAAGTTGTAGATATTAGAGTAAAAGTTGATGTTATTCGAATTTTTGTTCTCCTAAGACTGTTTCAAATAGGGTACAGAGAAAAAATAACTTTGAAACGTCTATTTTATAGTTTAACCTCACTTTTCTAGTGGCTTGTAACCAACAACAATGCATTACAAATTCAACTCATTTTAATAAAACCTATTATTATTTCTGGCGTTATTATCACGTACTGGAATGTAAAATTAGCTCACTTGAATGATTGCAACAAGCAGCTTGAGAGATTGAATTTTAAATAAGCATAGAACATCATGTGGCCACTATAGAATCAGTACCTGGCCACTACTGAATCATAGTGGCCACTTTAGAATCAAAATCGAGTTCCACGAAAAGTTTAATAATTATTTTTTCAGTTGAGATATCAGCCATTTTAAGTAACGAGTCAATCAAGAAGGATCTGGGCTACATGTTCATTGAGTTTAAGATGAGATAAAATGATGGAATGGACTCACAATTCTGTATAAACTATAAAAAATTCCTAAAACATGGCCACTACTGGTGCTTTCACCTTATGGCGCAGCCAAACAACCCTTGTGTCTCCCCAGTCTCCATTATTGAAAGCCATACGTGAAATAATAGTCTTGTTGACTGAATGCTTAGATAGAACTACGAAAGCCTGATCCAAGATAATGTATATTTCAAAGCCTTTAATGTCTCTCCAATCTCCAATAGCCTTGGATTACAAGTGAATGAAGTGATGTTCCTAAACTAATAAATTATTGTATTATTGATAATAATTAGTTGTGAACGAACTGTTAATAGTTGTAGTACGAAAAATAATCAAGTTCTGAATAACAATATACAGAATTGTTTACAATGATGAGTAATTATTTACAATATAAGTTAGATAGACAGATTAACGATTAATGTTTCCATTTTACATTTCAATCTAAACACAAAATAATATCACAATATCATAACATATAATGATAGACATCGTTATCACCCCAGGAAACTGGAGTTATGTTAAATTGTCTACAAGTCAAACTAGCTCAATATAGAAGTCAATTAACATTGGAATGTTATTGGAAACTAGAGTCACGTTAAATTATCTACAAACTGGGTTAAGTGGCTTGCGTGCCTCAACTTCGCTCACAAAATTTCTGTAATATTTTTACAAATAAAGTCATTTTATCTAGTACACCGGTAACTCATTCAATATTAAAGGTCATTAGAATTGGAATGGCACACAATAGCATATTTTCTAATAATCTTCATAGTTTAGTTATTTCAAAACAAATAGTTCAATGTTATGTGGTAGAAAGGACTTCATAGCTAACTCCACCTGATAAAAAGTCAATCAATCCCGATTTCATTTCATTTTTTGTTATTATTCTATGAAACTGGAAATCTCCATCATAGTCACATAGTCAAGTTGTTGTTGTGTTGTTTGATATTATGAATGTTCACTGAATGAACCACTTCACAAATTCCCCAAGGACACCAAACAAAGGCTGAGAAGCAACATATTTTCGCTTTTGATTCCTGAGCTTTGGTAGGGCAGCTATCAACACCTTTTTTTCTCATCAAAATGCCGATATCAAACAATACCCTGAGTACAGAGGGTACTATCTGAAGTGACTCTCAACTTATATCAAAGTTTAAGCTGAACAACACTCCCAGAGAAGGATTATTAACAAATTTGTCAAATTAGTTGACAAACCCTCCAACTAGAAAGTAATTGACATCATAAAAATAATCTTTAAAGGACCTTCTGTGAACGCAGTTCTCAAATATCCACTTAAATTGAAAAACAACTTTAATGATTGTCTGATGTTCAGTATATTCAAAAACCTATCATGTATTGGTGAATAACAAAAGACTAAAACAACACAAATAGAGATATGAAGGTTCACGCTCCACCAATTTTCTTTCAAAAACAAAAATTAGTATGATTCTATTAGAATACAAGATAATATTTTTTGTACCTGATTATTTGTTAGAATGTTCTTGAACTTAATGCTCAACGTAAGAAATAGAAGTATTGACGATTTCAAAAACGTCATGATAGATATCATCATCATAGAGAAATAATTATTGCATCATCAATTGCGTTGGCAATATTGTCTATCTTAATTTGTTGAATGATTTGAAGTATCAAGAAACTACGTCAGATATGACATTTGAATATAAAAAACCAAGATAATTTAATAACAGAAATTGTTTTGTGGAGAGATGATATCATTTCCTTGTAATTAAAAGCCTATGTTTATAAATAAATCAATAACAAATTTTGTATTTATACGCAAGTTTGAGACTCAATGAAGATTAGATTATAAGTGTGTCAAAAAAACTGTTCCAAGATAAACAGTTAGATGATACATCTGGATGACACTAGATCTTTTGGGAAGGTTGATTGTTTGGATAAGCAATAGGATTCTATAATTCTATGAATAATAATTTACTCAAAAAAATTGTATGTTTAACCTTGATACAGATTGCTACAGAATATATACAGCATTTATGAATGTAAATGGAAATGTCTAATACAAAGAGCTGCTTCACCGATTTTACATCCCCAGTTGGATCTATACGGTACCTACCTTGAAATGAAGACTTGGGTCTAAGCTGAGTAAGTACCATAAAATGTGACACAATGGGTTATTGATTTTCAGTATTTAGAATGTAGCACAAGGTTTTTGAGACCTACCTTGAAAGCATGAGGCCAGTGGATAAGGTACAGGTCCAAGTAAGCCAACCCAAGATCACTCAGGGTTTGCTTTAAAGCTGGCTTCACAAGATCTGGACGATGGCAAGTGTTCCACAGCTGGAAAATTACAAATTCAATGATAAACTTCTGGATAATGAGAATTCCAAACTGATAAATAATTAAATTCAATGCATTCATACTGTTAATAAATTAATAATATTTTTAATCAATGAATTCGTCAATTTTTATCCAGGCTAATAATTAATATTATTTATCAAGTGAATAGCCTAATAGTTAAAAATCAGTAAAACAGAAATAATTAAATAGATAGAAGACTTACAAATGGGTTGTTCTATCTCACTATCTTACTATGGGTTGTTCATTCTCTTGTAGCCTACAATAAAATAGTTGGTCATTTCCTGATGTTTAAAAACTTGTTGGAGTCCTGCACTAATCAAGGTTGTGTTAGTTACAACATAGGCCTAGCTACTATAATTCAATAGTTTGCTACAGTTAACTTCTAATCTAAGTTTTCACTAAACCACAATAAATCAAAAATACTCCGTAGGCTAGTATTATTATTTTATGTTGGACTTACTGAAGAAGATAGATATTTTTCTTTTGTTGCATATTGATGAAATGCTTGTCTTCCAATTTATTTTACTTCTTCTAGAGTTTCAAAATATGGAAAAGTATTCTTTAGGAGATGCCAATTAGGGAAACAATGCTCTTAATAATCTGTTGTCTATTCCTATTATTTCATTTATTATGGAATATAAAAATACAACTTAGAAATTACAAGAGTAAGTTACCTGAATTGTGCTTGATTATGTAACATACAAGCACAAAACAATTGTTTAAAATAAAAATCCCACTTTTGATGAATTTATTTTTGAAACAATATTTGTTCACAAATGGATTATAGTGCTCGCACGATGAGAAGAGACCCCGACTACACTTTACTACACTACTAAATACACTTTACTTTGTGACGACATCTCTTCTCATCAAGCACAAACTATAGTTACCTTGCTAGTGACGTAGATATCCTCACGTTTGATGACACCTTCCTTGATTTTCTCTCCAATAGCTTCACCGACTTCTTTCTCATTCTGATAGACATGCGCGCAGTCAATGTGTCTGTAGCCCGCATCAAATGCCCATTTCACTGCAGCTACCACTTCGCCTGGCTTTGACTAATACAGAAAAGATGGGCAATAAAAGTATGAATGACAAACCAACATTATTATTATTATTATTATTCATAAATAAATCAAATGTAATGATGAGTCAGAACACACGAGTTGAAAAAATAGTTTACATGATACCATGTTATTTTAGATTGGAACCTTAGTTGAAGTGTTGAAGATAAGGAATTCAAAAAGTTGATTATGTATGTAGAGATTATGTACCTATGTTTGTTACCATTCACACAAAATCTTCAAGGCCGGTGTCCGCAATTTTTTTCTATTGATGTACAAGACTAACTATTCAACTTCAACTTCTAGAACAGAGTATTACAATATTATGTTTTCTTATTCTATCTGACATCTGACATGTTTAATTTTGAACTCAATCAAGATCCTTATAATTCGTTTGCTTGAAACTCGTATCTTTAGAAACGAATAATTCTGGTTGACTCAACAAAATGAATATCAGCCAAGATAATACGATGTCAATTACAATCAATTCAATTTTATGATAAATTGATGATTCTAATAGAAAATCATCACAATTTATTGCGTCTGTGTTGATTAAACGTTTGAATTAAATTAATTATATTTAATGCTACACATTGATAAGATTTTTTTACAAATTTATAATATTCTTTTAAATATCTATAGCTAATCTTGTGCATTTCTGGCATAAAACTGAATAATAAATACCTATTTAAAAAACCCTGTGACAAGATAACGGATACCATCGTAAATCGTAATAAATGAACATTTTTGAAACAGCTAAGAAAAATTGAAAATAATATGAGTTAAGCATTTGTGAGGAATTTTCTCTCCATGATTTCAATAGCATAGTAGTTTATAGCGAACTTAATTATAGATTTTCAGAAAAATGTCTGACATAATGTTAAATACTGATAATGTAGGCCTACTGATTACCTCCATGTTCAGGTATGCAGTATGTTACTAATGAATGTAATAATGAATCACAGCCCCCTTTATAATGTTTTTATTTGAACACAAGCAGTTTTGCACTCTTATAGAGCTTTATAAATGAATATATATAAGTTACATATGGACATTATGAAGGGTTCTGTGATTTATTATTTATTTATTGATAATGAAGCAGACATATCATGATATGATTACATATCATGCACTCAATACAATTTATTTACATTAAAAGTTTCTATTACTATAAAAATATACATTGTTTCATAGATTACTTTTATTTGGAATAAGTAAGTAGGCTACTGCATCTCTTAATAAATTGTGATTCACATGAAAAGTTTTCATTATAAAGATAGACATTGGAAGTTGCATAGGCCTACAGCAGTATCAATAAAAATATTGAATGAGAATAATAATAGAATTTAAAAGTTGTTTGTTTTAATGAACTTAGCCTTATAACCTTTTATCTAATCAGTGTAACATTGGAGCAGTTCTGGGTTTGGTGGAAAAATTATTCAACTAAAATATGTGGTTAGGTCATCGAAGTATCTCATAATCAACAATATTGTTGCAATTTCGCTGAAAATTGCCTCCAAGTCCACATTTACATGAAGTATACAATACTTAGCCTACCTTATAATATTGAAAGGAATAACCTACTTGGAAAAAATATTCAACTTATTTATTTACCTATAATTTAAACATTAAAAACAACATTTTCTAAAATTGATGACAAAAATTTTGTTTTTAATTAAAGTTACATTTTTTTATATAACTTGGACTTATTCAATTATAGGCTACAGTGAAAACAAAATTTTCTAAAGTTGATGACAAAATTGTTTTATCAATTTGAATGTCAAATGGTTTTTTATTAATTTGTGTTGATATTCCAATCAGCACACAATTAGAACAGGTTTCTTTCATGAATAGAAAAGACTTTGTGTTTATTTCTTCGAACCAATTAGGCTACCTAACAAGGAAGGTCGGCATCTTGTTGCAACTGCATTTTTGTGTGGCAAGATCAACAATTCTCAGTAATTATTAGTCACTGTGGAGTGTAGGCGATATTTCCTTGTTTCGGTATTTTGTAATTGCTCATTTATAAAAATAATAAAAAAATTTTAATTAATATTAAATGTCATTCATAATAATATGATACCCATCATATTGATAGGCATATCCTTTACCTTATAGACAGGGCTTGATTTCAGGGGGAGCGCGTGGGAGCGGCGCTCCCATAACTTAAGTAAGCTTTCCTTTTTTCCCAAGAATAGCTTTTTTCCTGAGCGGCGTCATTCTTTAAAATTGTATTATTATAAAAAAACATGCCCCTATTTGCTAAAAACGCTTTAATTCAAGACTGTTTTTTCAAAAATTTCCCGGGGGAGGGCCCAGACGGGTGAACCAGTTCACCCACCGCTCCCATACTTCTTTTCTTAGCAATCAAGCACTGTTATAGGCCTAACCAACGTGAGAAACAGCAGACAAGCTTTTTTCCTTTTTAGAGGCCCGTATTGACAGTGCGAGGCATGTCGTGCCGCAATGGCTCAAGGTATAGTCTGTTGAGGCAAAGAAAAGTCTTACTCCAGTCTCCAGCTCGGTCGATATTGGTTTAAACATTATTGATCTGGTCTCAATTATAGAAAACATTTCGATCTTCAATTCAAGACCAAATCAATCATGTTTGAACCAACATTGACCAAGCTGGGGACTGGAGTAAGACTCTTCTTTGCTTGATCAGACTTTTACTTTAGTTATTTTGTGAGTCTATTTATAATGATTAAGTTTTCCCATTTTTCTCTCATGTGGGTCTGAGAAAGCTCGTATTTTCTGTTTACTTGATATTATTTTATGTCGTTGTTCTGTATCTCATCAGACTAGTTATGTAATATAGTTTCCATATTTTTACAATAAAAAAATATTTAATTTTATTTTACAATAATTATTGATAAATTGGCTACCTAGAACTCACCCCTACCGTAGATATACTATTCTATTGTTATTGTATAGTTAGTCTATGCCCCTACACACAGACGTATAGTCTTGTAAGGGGGATTCCAGTAAGCAATTTTCAAGTGTAATATTTTATTACTTGTAACTGTGCATTTTTGGAATGAAGAATTTGAATTTGAATACCTTGAGGCATTCGCGGCACATGCCTCGCACCGTCGATACCCACGGGCCTTATTGTCGAATCGGGCATGTGCCTCGCGGTACAGTCTGTTGACGCAAAAAAGACCCTCTGGCAAGATGGAAAAATGACTCTAGCTCGGTCAATATTGATTCAAGAATTATAAATGTGTTCTCAAATTGTAGAACAGATTGTTTAGACTTTTTAACAAATATTGACTGAGCTAGAGTCCTAGAGTCATTTTTCCATCTTGCCAGAGGGTCTTTTTCCGTCAACAGACTGTACCGCGAGGCATTCGAGGCACATGCCTCGGACTGTCGATACGCGGCTTAATGCCTCTCAAAATTTATTTCAATTACTCGTAGGTTACCCAGAATCGATTTCTTATTGTTTGAAATTTTTTGAATTACATGTGAAAATAGAGTGATAAAAACATAGGCCTATCTATGTAGTATGTTTGTTATCAATTGGAAATCAAACACTAGTCTACTGAAACATACATTTTAAATAATATGCAGAGTAGTAAAATAAAATCCATAAGTTCCCTTTCGAAATAACTACAAAAACAAGGAAACTTTTTATAAATTTGGTGGCTAAGACCCTTGAGCTTGATTAAAATATTGATTTCTCCTCATTGAATCCACAATTTTTGCACCTTTTCGATCAAAACAGAAGTAAAAACTCAGAAGTTGAACAGAAATTAACATTTCCCTACTATTTCAATCATTATAGTATATTTCGTACCTAGGGCCGAAAATGTGCGTTTTCCGGCTCGAAATCGGTTTTCAAGTCCGAGGCCGTAGGCCGAGGACTAGAAAAGATTGAGAGACGGAATATTACATTTTCGACCCGTGGTGTCAAACTTTATTTTTCGGCACACAACATCAATGAAAACAAAACAAAATTATCAGTTAATCATTTCCAAGAACAGCTAGACCAGTAGCCTTATTATGCTATCTTCCCCTATGCTGAATTTGGAGTAGGTGCCATCTGCTTGCTATTGGAACTTCGCGTCAAAAGTTTATTGATTTAGTGACTGAATATTACTTTATAACTATCAGTGTATTCGATTTTATTAGTTCAGAAACGTTTAAGTCCAAAATAATTTTTGTACGATCATCCTAAATTGTACAATATCAATTCAAAGTTGTTGATTTTCGACAGATATTGGCTAACAGAGAAGCTTTATCAGCCGCTAGATGGCGCTGGCTTACCTGCTAGACGAAGTAACACAGAGTCTGACAACAATAATTTTGTTCAAACATGGATTTCACGTTCATCATTATTCAACAGTTAATCAATACAAACATTTTTAATCTTATCAAAGTTGAAGTATTAGTTATTGAAGCAGGTTTCCTTTATTATTCAAGTACTGATTAATTTGAAAACTTTCAACGTTCAGTTCTCTTGACAAGGGATCTTGACAATCAAAATAACAGATGAGAGACTACCTTTACTTCGAAATACCAATAAGTCGACATTGACTCCCAAAACAGCTGACATTTAATGCAATCAAACCGGAATGCTACCTATTGATCGACTAACCCTTAAATCGACAACAACCTTCAGTCAGCTGACATTCAAGTTTATTTTACCGCCCTAGGGCCGAAAAACGCATTTTCCCGGCGAGTTGCTGGCGACCTCGCCTGAAAACGAGCGTTTTCGGCCTCCGTATAAAGCATGTAAAACAGTCCATTTCATACCAGTGTGGCGAAAAAATTTTACCTACCCACCTTAACTTACACCAATAATTTATTTTTAACAAAGCTTATAACCCTTAAAAATATTCAAGCTAATAAGTTCACAGGCAACACTTTGAACTCCCTCCCTATAGAACTGGACCTGAAGAAGTCCAATTTCTACTGGAAACAGTAGGCCTAACTTACCTTATTTCAATAGAGTTGGAGAATAGCTGTATAGACCGGTATTACACGATAATAGTTCTATGATCATATGGAAAGAGATGAGATGATTTCGTATTTTCATCTCTATTCATATGTCCAGACATGATCATAGAACTATTATCGTGTAATACCGGCCTTATTTACACCCAGATGAGGATAGAAGTAGCCTAGTTATATCATGAGTTAACTAAGTTACCTACTGTCATTAAATTTTCACCCATGGTCATGTGATTTTAAAGCAGTATTCAGATTGAAAAACCTAGATTTGAATTACATAAAACATAAGTTAGAAGTGATCACCAGTTCTCATACGGGTAACCAAAATAGCTTAGAATGAATTCTAACCTTCCAAGTGCCGAGTCCAATGATTGGAAACTGGTAACCGTTGTTGAATTTAACGAAAGGAACCTTTGAACTCATGTCTAAAAACCGAATAATACTTGTTGATAATACAGAACTTAATTTGCTAAATAAATGTTAGATCTACTCAAAACCACGAGAAAAACGATAACTGGAATAACTTGCTTGAGCTTAACACCAGAGCAGCCAAAGAATAGACTAATAATTCAACTATTCAACCAGTGTAACTTGCAAACAAAACCAACTAGAAGATAACAATAAAAAATCAATGTTAAAGCTATTATCAACTATTCTTTGACGCCGGCAAGTGGGGGTGGGGGATGTGTTTATCATCAAACAACTGCTGACATTCCGATGCGTGCGATATCCCAGCAAGGAGGTTATTGTTTTGTCCTTGAAAATGAAAACCCTCCCCACCATCATCAACGAACTTGCCTCAAACTAGCGGTACCCCTAGACACCGAAAGTTGACAACGAAAAATCAAGACCCAGATTCAATAATGATGATTTGATTGTTGAATTAATCATTTAATATTGATAAAACTACTATTTTTAATATCTGAAGATTATTTAATTTTGAGATTTGAACAGAAATTCCCTTTACATCGCAATTCACAAATTGCATTCTACAAATGAATTCGCTGCATCCACTTACTATGTTAGTCTTCAATAATAATTTTTTAATCATTTTAAAGATTAATTTATTTGTTTGATAACAGTTTTCTGAATTTCAGAATGATTTCATGATTTTTTCAAATACAATGATCATGCTGTCTTCTGATATGTCTTTGATATTCAAAAGGCTGTAGTGATGACGCTCAATCCAACCGCCAAAATTCAAAAGCTATTCGCCAACCACATGGATTTCAAGTCAAATAGATGATTTATCAAAAGTTCTAAAATTTAAAAGTAAATCAGCACTGTAATTATTTGGGAAATTATTCAATAATTTGGAAACACAGCTGATAGAGGTAATCCTATTTTGTCATGGAGAATTGCTTTACGTTTGCTGCAAACCAAAGGCTCCAATAGTGAAACTTTAAAAAATGATTATAATCAGAATACCCTTTTAAAATATTTTTTATTTCACACACAACATGTTTCGGCTAATTTGCCATTTTCAAGTGTAAGTAATAATAGTGAACAAAATTAAACCTATTGTATTTATACCTAATGTAATTGAACATATGTTTGATTTTAGCATACATTTGTGAAATGAAAAATATTTTTAAAAGGGTACTCTGATCATAATCATTTTTTAAAGTTTCAAATACTATATATACTGTATATGTGAATATACAGTAGCCCTAGAAGAAAATAAGTACTCCAATAGTGAATATAGGCAAATAGCCCACGCTTTAAGCTTAAGTCATATTTCTATCATCAAATAAAAAAATTATTGTCTTGAAAGTTTTCACAAAAACAATACATAATTATAATGCTTTCACTTGAAAAACTATAAAATACAAAAAACAATGTTATTATTTCTTAAAATTAAATAGCGTTACCAGCAAAACCTTATTGGATTTTGTGCTGGCAACGAGTACCGTAACAAAAAACAATTCGAAAAATACTAATCTTATTGTACAATAATATTGTTATTTATAATAATTATCACTTCTACCTATCCAGGTTGGCATTAATATAATTATAAAGTACGGTAGTGAGAAATGATTATTTATGTATTTGTGTATGATGGCAATATAGCTAGAAAAAAGAAAGAAAAAAAGAACTTAATAATTATGTAACAGGTGGAATACATTCATTGATTTAATCCACTGGATTATCCTTCTAATGTTTGATTTTGTGATGCTGCAAGTGATTAAATGTTCAGATACCGTAACAGGTTTATGAGTTTAGTACTTATATATGGTAACTGTCTGCGGCATACTACAAGATCTGTTCTGGGAACAATGTAATTTGAAGGTGATCGGAAATTGTATATTGGAGTGAAAATTTTTTTGAATTCATGGATGTAAAGTATTAGATTTTTTATACAAAGCTGTCTTACTTTAAGGACTGGGAAATCTACATATAGTAAGTGGCTGAAATAGCGTCTTGGTTTTTGGATAATCATCAAATTTTATATTATACGGTAATGCGTTTCATTATTCACTCGATGAAGGTAGTAGGCCTTTTGTTAGCTACTCTGCAATAATAGAAAAGCTCTTATTATTTAAAGAAGAGCGCCATTTTACCACAAAATAGACTAATAATAACTGAGAGTACCTATTTTACATGACACTGCAGTTGGACTGCCGTTCACCAGACTGCGGAGAAGATGGAACAAGTAACAAGTAAGTAATACTGGAATTTATAGTAGTTAGGAACTAATAGTGAATAGAATTTGGATAAAAGTCGTTTTTCAGTTTAATTAGAAATTGGATATTTAATATTGTAAATAGAATTTAGATGTAAGTAGCAGGTGATGGTTAGGGGAATAGTTAAGATAGTTTAGATAGATATAGTTATAGCATTTATTTCGTACTGAAATGTTTTTTATCAATTCGTTAACCTCGACACATATTGTATATTATGTATAATATAGTGAGGTATCATTTCGAAGAGGGAATTGTATTGTGTAAGAAGTTGATATTGAAAATATGTAATGTTTTAAATTTATAAATAAACTCCTCTGTATGTGTCCGAGAATTTTTTTTTTTTTGAGGGTGATTCCCACATGGGCTCTTGGGCCTGTGCGTGGGTAATGGGAAGGATGATGATGAGATGAATGGACCTACTGCTTTAGGTGGGTTCCGAACCACCGGGAAGTGATTTTTGAGGCTCAAATTGAACTCAGAGGAACCGGTCACCATTACAACAGTGTTGGTAGAGGCACGTCGCTTATCTAATCTCACCGATTAGACCCTCTCTACCACTGGGACAAACCGCTCCCCTTTATTATAATTATAATTATTATTATTACCTTATTCATGTCTCAGAAACGCAATACTCAATAAAAAATTTTCAAAAGTGACAACCCATTTTATAGTCAGAATTTTATGAAAACTCCTTCAGCTTATTTGTGATACTCTGTATATTATAATATAGATAAATAACTTATGTGTAAAATGAAATATTGTGAATCAAAAGCTATATTTCTAATATTTTGAATTATTTTACTACTGAAAACTTGAACGTTATTATTAAATATTAAAAACTATTTATAATAGTGAATATACAATATAATAACAAATCTGCTGATTGAGTTTAACTTTAATTTGATAATATGCTATAAATATATAAATCCTCAAACTTGGAATCTATAATCATCCATAATAAATAATTTTAGTCAACAATAAACATCTATGATTAAAATTCACAAAAAATCATGATCTACGAAATTACGGAAAGTGTAGGCCTACCTACGCAAATGTTCTTCAAATCAACGTTTTTTTATTCAAAATGTAGATAAGTTAGAGAATAGACATTATATTATACTAAAAGTATTGCATGTGTTTAATTTTATTGATAGCAATAGCAATATTGTCCTCTGAAATCAATTGAATGAATCAAGTTCTGCAGTAGCCTCTACGGTAGGCTACCGAATTGAAAAATAAATATTAAAAAACGATCGTTTTGGCGGGTCTCGCTCGAAAACGCGAATGCGGAAAAATTTTGAATTATTGATTCAAAACAATGAACAATCAACGCCATCAACGGTGATTGAGTCACTCAGTTTCAGAAGTACTGTACATGTGGCTTCGATTCTTGTAATCGGTTGAAATTTGCAGAATAATTTAAATTTTGTGTGATTATTTATAATTTGGCAGCTTCCACTTGAATTGTCAGGTAAGATTCTTTGAATACCGTAGGTATTTTTGATTACATAGAAAATGATTCTAAATTACTGATAATGCTTATAGTGGCTACGTGTTGAAGATGTTGATTCTATGTCGACAACAAATTCTTTAGCTTATTACACAATCATTCAAAGGATTTATATTGATTGTCGAATTTTTTGTGATATTATATGGGCGGTATGTTCCTTAAAAGTTTTCGTCGTGATTATTTCATTGGTAATTTTTCATTGTAGGTGGAATAGCAACAGCAATGACCAACAACGTGTTGATAATCGGCGCTAGCCAAACAAAATACTTCAAGGAATATTTGCAACAAAGCGACGACTTAAGAGTAAGTTTATCAAAAATTTCGAATCCTTACAATTTTGTTTTAATTGTTAGCATTTTCATATAAGTTTCTATTTAGATATTTACATTCATTCACATCTATATTTACCTCGTTCATAGCAATATTCCAATATAGAATTCAAAGTAATGTTCGAGTTGCAGGTTTTTACATCCAGAACGAGCAGGATCGGCGTTTTGTACCGGTACCGGCAACTCCACGAGGCATAATTATATAGGCTATATATTCTATGTACGGTATTTCCAGTTTTGAACGCCGGAATCGCGGTATCATTTGAAGAAAAAGTCATGATTATTTGTCACTGTTTGACAAATTTTGGATCTCTAAACCATAAATCTATCTTTTCTTTTTACCTTAAAAAGCAATATTTTCCAATGATTTTATTGTTAAAAATAGTTAACCACACCACTTGAAGGCTTCACGAAATCTCGTGAAATATCACGAAATGTTTTGTATAAACTACCGTAAGTTACAGGGTTATTAGCACAGAGTTATCGGTACTACAGGGGATTCTACAATAAGATACAAGGTGTCCAATATAGGTAATTCTTCGTTACCAAGATAATGAAGGAGGAAGATCGCTCTTCTATTTAACTTGATTATATATTGTAGCCTACCGGTACCAATTTATAATTTTATGGCGGCTTCATGTTAATATAGAAATGATAAATTCCTATGTAGAACAACTAGAGAAATCAAATAAAACTCATTAGAAGTTAGCAACCTCAATAATTATTGTGGAAAATGATTAGAATAAGCTGAAAACGAAATTTTATACAGTAAAACATAGAGGGTAGATCGTAGATAGAATATTTATTGAACATAAAACATCCATTTGTAGTACGGTAATTAAAATGATGATCAAAACATATTTGCATGTAAACCGTATGCAACTATACAGCGGTGCGGCAATGATAAACATATTGGCATATGGATGCTCTAATATTTTATGTAATTGGAGTTTTATTATATTTTCTCGCAGCATTTAGATTAAAGCATGTCCCTGATTCATGGAAAGTCGCTGAAATAATAATGTTACAAAAACCAGGAAAACCACCACATGAACTCAAATCCTATAGGCCAATATCATTACTACCTGTCATTTCAAAGTTGTTTGAAAAACTCTTTCTCAAACGATTACTTCCAATAATTGAGGAGAGAGAGCTCATACCATCACATCAGTTTGGATTCAGGAGGAAGCACTCTACAATCGAACAGATTCACAGAATAACCAATATTATAGAGAAGTGTTTGGAGGAGAAGAAAATTTGCTCTGCTATTTTCCTTGATGTAGCCCAAGCCTTTGATAAAGTTTGGCATGAAGGACTGATAAAAAACTTGATTCACTTTTGCCAAAAAAATATGTAGAACTGATTTCGTCTTACATAACAAATAGAACATTCAGAGTAAAGCAGAATGATGACTACTCAAACTTGAAAGATATTGGGGCAGGAGTACCTCAAGGTAGTGTAATGGGGCCAATTTTGTACCTTTTGTACACATGCGATATTCCACATTGTGATGGCATCACTGTTGCAACATTTGCCGACGACACTGCGCTTCTGACTACAGGCGCCACTATACAAGAAACATCCACCACTCTCCAAGTAGCTGCAGATCGACTATGCCAATGGACTAAGAAATGGAAGATAAAGCTAAATGAATCGAAATCATCAATAATAAATTTCACCAACAAAAAAGTAATAGAAACAATTGATATCAGCCTGAATGGCCATAGAATTCCATGTGAAAATACTGCTAAATATCTAGGAATGACATTAGATGTCAAATTGAAGTGGAAGGAACATATAAAAATAAAAAGGAAACAGCTTGATATTAAATATGGACAAATGTATTGGTTGATTGGTCGTCAATCCAGCTTATCTCTAAAGAACAAGATAATTCTATACAACCAGATATTAAAACCAATTTGGGTGTATGGGATTCAGCTCTGGGGTTGTGCCTGTAAGAGTAATGTCAATTTGATACAGAAATTTCAAAATAAAGTATTGAGGAATATGGTCAACGCTCCTTGGTACATTAGAAACAGTGATTTGCACAGAGATCTACGTATACCGTTTGTGTCTAGTGAGATAAGACGATTTGCTATGCGCCATGAGTCCAGACTCCATCATCATGTCAACCCCGAGGCAGGCCTACTACTCCAAAATCAAGATATTATCAGGAGGCTTAAGAGAACGAAGCCTTTTGAATTAGTTTAAAACCTACTGGTGATAGTGAGTGCATACAGTTTCAGTGCTGCTCTCAGAACTGCTTTAGTCGTCGTTGGATGAACTGAAGTTTTTAGTCGTGTTATAGTTAAGAAAAGTGAACTGAAAATTGATGGTTTGTCTCTAAGACAAGTTTCAATGACATTCATTAGAAAAAAAAAAAAAAAAAATTATATTTTCTCAGGTGACTGTGAACTCCGTATCGGGGAGAAGAGTCCAAGATGTCGAAGTAGGTCTCCCAATTGCTGATAATGTCAACCACATTATATTGCACTTGGGAACCAACAACGTTTCTACGAGTGACAGGCCAGAAGCAATCAAAGATAGAATGTTGAAGCTGGTGAAAAAGATTCACAGCCGACACAGGTGTGCGACCATCCATATCTCTAGTATTTTGCCCAGTGCTGTGAGCAGATTCTATGCTTCCAAGATGAGGAAAGAATTGATTTCATGAACGGAAAAGCAATTGTCACAAATGTCTTGTAAGTGTATACAACTTCGTAATATTAACAGAAGCAGTGATTAAGAAAAATGTAAGACACAATAATGTTGTTTTTTTTAAATTAATGGATTCGAATAATTCTTTAAAAATGAATTAGATAATTTTGTTATCAAAATACCAGTACTTGAGGATCAAAAGCTTTGCATGTTAAGCCCACCTCTTTTTGAAAGACTATTTCCATGGTCACTTTCAATTTACATAAAGCATATTTCAATTGTATGAAATTTGGCTCAGCTCTACAGAAAAATAATTATATATAAAAATTATTATCGAACAACATTAATGGAGAAAATTTTGACCTTGAAATTTCCCCATTGTGGTTAGCAGAGATAATAACATCAAATTTTTCTCTTCTTTGGTGTTTTTTCTGATAATTAAATTTTCATATAACCTGGAAAAAATCTTCAAACAGTGCCGGTCCAAAGTCCGGATGAAGGGTGATGGGCATGTTGAAACTCACACACTACAATGTTATAAAAATAATTCAATTTCAAATGAAAGCATAATGGCCATTCTGTACTGAATTTGAATAAGCTTATAGTTTATATCAAATTAATCTGTAATCATTTAGTCTTAATAAAAAAACATAAAACATTATTGACTGTTATAGTGTTATAAAGCATTTTCGCAATAAACTCAAGTTACTTAATAATCAAGTCGTTTCATTTGAAATTTTATCCTTATCCTTAGAATTATATTATTTTATTGTTTTCACGTTGTACCTGAGTAACCTCTTAATAATTTAAAACTCTAAATTTTAAATGATACTCTCCTTTTAATAATAATAAAAATAATGAGAGCTCATCTATTATTGAGTAGCTAATAATGGAAATGTGAATAGCCCCTAACACCGACGTTTTATTTTCGAAATGGCGACTACATCCTACTTGTGATCCATACAAATGATTTTTCACACTAACTTCTAGGTTAGACAAAGTATTGGAACAAAGTATTATACTCGAATAGAATAGAACCGATTAAAAAATATTTTTTATTGTTTTCAACCACAGGTCCGTAGTACAAATGAAACATCAGTTCTTGAGGGCACAGAATTCAATAATTGCAGTGACAAAAAATATAACAACTCATGAAAAAGGCTTTCTCTCATCCAATGATAAGTGTTCAGTTGATATGAAATTTGCATCAAGCATATAATATAATATATCTTCTCACTTCTCAGTTCCTCTTAGAATGTTTGTTAGATGATGAGTGGAACCAAACGCACACGATGATGTACACACTTTGTAACGTCATGGTGCCTGAAATAGAGAAAAAAAACTCATGAACAAACCTTGTATTATGAAATGGACACAGTTCATGACATTATTGTATAGTAAATTATTGATCAAATGAATAACTTCAAAAGTTGTATTTCAAATTTATGATTCATGCACAGGTGCACTCACATAACACAAGGCATAGAAATGCTTTAACAGTACAACCTAATAGGCTTGCCCTATTTGAAAAGAAGACTAGTTACCATTGATACTTTTTCTGAATAAACTGCATGGTTATTTAGATCATGGTAAAATATCATTCAAAAAAGATCTATACAGATCTTTACCTTTCTGAAAAAATGTTTTTAGTGTTAATGAGTATTTGTGTGACAATAATGTATGACTATTTTATTATTATCATGACGATGAAAATATCACTATAAATTTTTAAAGTCCTATTATTTTTAAAGTCATAAAATTTAAAGTCCCTACAATTTTTCTTATTCCAACTAAAATTAAGCCATAATTTAGAACTGAATTTCCTATCAATTGAACCACAAAAAAAATTGCCCCTTCCTGTTTTAGGGTAGAAGTGATTGAAAAGGGTGACTGGACCCCATCCGAGCCAAAAACCAAAACAAAGCTAGAGTTTTAATTTATTCAATGTTTTGTACAATATTATTTGAATGATAGCAAAGCAGCTGATATTGCCTAACGTACTCGCCTACGTATCTTTCACCATTACTCAGCTGTCTGAAATGAAACTGAAATCTCAACTAGCTGCTGAGAAAAATGAATCGTGACCTATTCGTTTGCAGCAAATATTTGCAGCACTTTTATGCTCGTCAGGCCGCACCAGCTGATTTTCTATCATAAAAATAATAAAATCCAGCTTTGTTTTGGTATTTGGCTCAGGATGGGGTCCAGCCACCCTTTTTCAATCACTCTACCCTAAAATGGGAAGGGGTACAAATTTTTTTTGGTTGTTCAATTGATACAAATTTCAGTACTAAATTATGGCGTAATTTTAATTGGAATCTGGACAAAAAAAATTGTATTATCATTATTTCAAAATTGAGAAGGGATGAGAAATTTCTTTTGATTGTGCAAAATTACTTGAATTTAGAACTATATTATTGTATGATTTTTATTAAAATTTGATCGAGTCGGGAACATCTTCACAGGTGTTGACAAAATTTGCAGCAAAAAGCTGCCCATGTGGCCGTGCCCTTACTGCGTTGAATAAATAAATATTATTATTAAAGACTGATTGCAAAGCCTACACATCTGACTTTCATTTCCAATACCAATTGCGAAGAGATGTTCCCTTCTCAATAGCCTCTGCATGAGAATGCAACGGAACCTCCCGTGTTCCTGGAGCATCCATTTCAGATTGAGAAACCTGCCCTGATGGGGCAGATTCAGATGGGTTTGATCGCAAGGCAACTTGCCTTGGGGGTTGGTTTTCGTTGGTATGAATTGTGGTAATTATGATCAAGCAGGGGATACTATGGGCGTATTCTCATCTGTCCCGCAACCCACAGGGGGATCTTTCAAGCTTCGACCGCGCTGCTGAATGATTACATAGAAAATTAAAAAGAAAAAAAAAGTGATAGAAAAATTCAAAAGGATTATTTCAAAACACAATTTACAAGTGAAATCTGTGTTCTTTGCGCCCCATAGCAGTAGCATATAACCCAATACATAATTTATAACTTATTAAATTTAAGAATTAAAGCAGTATTTTCCACAATATAATTTTAAAAAACTCACACAGAAGTACTTTAGAATGTTAGTGTAAATGTATATAAAATTATGAATAGGATATGATAAAGACGCTGGGAAGTTGGGGTACCGGTACCAGAAGACGTCGCAAAAATCAATAGAGACCAAAGTTCCACTATTTTTTGGACGTTGTCCAGTGTCCAATTATCATACTTCAAACTCACCGTATATCGCGGTTCAAGAGTCGCTTCGCACACTTCGCAAGTACTCCTCAAGAAACTCGCGGCTGCAATTGTCGGCCACCACCTCCTCCCATCGGCATATCACTTTGGTCTAAAAATACAAGTTTCTTCTGCTCCAGTTCTGTTCGTTTTTCTGAAATCGTAAACAACAAATTTTTATGATAGAATTTATGTCAGCCATCAAGGTTTGTTTCCAAAGTTTTTCTTCACAAGAATATTCCAATCAATTACAGTAGAGTCCCGCCCACTTGCTAGTGATAAATAGGCCGGTGAGGGGCCTGATAGAAAACGATGGACAATAGGGATTATTTGAAAAGGAAGTTCAACTGATTGAAAACGTTGTAGTATTAAATTTCTCATGTGACAAACAGCATCAATATACATACAAACAAGTTTGTATAAAGTCGATATTCCATTGAATAGTGAAAAGTTTGTGTAAATTTTCTCAAGAAATCAAAATTTAAGATTTTCTTAGAATATTGAACAATTTTTTCTCTGGTTCCTATGACAAATAATACATAGTTATGTACAGGGTGACACAGGGAAACGGACAATTTTGAAGTACGCAAATAAAGGAAATGTAATCATCAGTTTTATTGCTGAAAATATGAAGTAGAACAGCTCTCTATAAATATGCCATTTATAGCTCTAAAAAATCTCAATTTCGATGCATAATGTCCTTGAGATTACGACCATTGAACAGTGAGATTTTGCATGGCACGTTGAAATGTTCCCATTGCAGTGATTCTTTTTTAATCCTTGTCTTCAATTTAATTATTATTATTGTGGAGCGAAAACTTTACTTTTTAAATGGCCCACAAGAAAAAGTCCCACACAGTGCTTTGACGTGCCATGCTCACATGGAAATCTCACTTTTTGCCTCCAGGAATGTAGACGTTAGAATAATCGTCATCTCAAGGATATTATCTAAGAAATTTTTTTTTTGTTAGAGCTATAAATGGCAACCATTTTACTTCATATTTTCAGCAATAAGACTAATGATTAAATTTCCTTTATTTACGTACGAGTTACTTGAAATTTCCCGTTCCCCAGTGTCACTCTGTATATCTTAAGCGAAACTCTAATGTAATCTATATAATAGCATTTGACATATAGCCTAGCTTTTGGACTGTAATAATATTTCACATATTCATGTACATTTATAATGTAGGTCTACATCATGTCTGTATAACACACGGTACAATGTTCTGTTCAGCACGCCTGTAGAATACCGCCGTGAAATAATCTGTCCAAGCAAAGAAGACTTTCTGGCAAGATGGAAAAATGATTCCAGCTCGGTAAATATTGGTTCAAACATAAATTTGGTTTTAAATTGTAGATCAGAATGTTCCCTACAATTTGAAACCAAATTTATAATGTTTTAATAAATATTGACTAAACTGGAATCATTTTCAAATGGAATCATTGTCAAAATGTCTTCTTTGCTTGGACAGACTATACTTGAGCCACAATTTTTTGGACGTTGTCCAGTGTCCAATTACCATAAATAAAACTCACCAGTATATCGCGGTTCAAAAGTAGCTTCGCACACAAAGAACTCCTCACAAAACTCGCGGCTGCGATTGTCGGCCACCGTCTCCTCCCATCGGCGCATCACTTCGGCAATCAGAATGTGGTCTAAATACCAGTTTCTTTTGCTCCAGTTCTGTTCCTTTTTCTGAAATCGTAAACAACATATTTTTAGCCAAAGCAATTAATAGTAAAATAGCATTTTACTCAAGGTGAGTATTGGGGTAGGCTACCGGCACCCAGACACTTCTAACACCCTCCTACCAGATTCAAACATGCACATCAACAAATGAACTGGAATGGGCATGCACTCTGGACAAAACATTAAATATGAATAATTTATATTGTGATAAATACACATCACTTCAGTTTAAAAATAATATATTTTATCAAAATTCAACTATTGAAAGAATTCAGACTGACTGTTATTTAAATTAGTTTATTTTGTTTTCAATAACAAACGTTCGAATGATAGTAAACATGATTATATTCTATTATGTGAACATTGGCTCACCAAGGGCATGAACGTGGAGTGACCATGAGGGCACACGTTCTAGCCTTAGACTCATCCATTTATATACTCCAAATTTTTGGGAGTTTAGTCTTCTTGCTTCTTCTAGTTCTTGTTTTGTTAGTGATTTTGTTCAGAGAGACACAGTAACGTCTCCCTGTCTGATTTAGGTTACTTTCTGGACAGTTGTATTTCTTGATATCACAGGCTACCACAGTCTGGGTAGGATAACTCTGTGTGTCAGGGGAACAACTGGAAAGAGTAGTACCTTCATCAGACAGGTATTTAATTTTAAAATAGAATTATTAAAGTCGCGGAAAAGTGTTATCAACATGGAGTCAGGTGAGTCATTGTATCTAGATTAACCACAAAATGTTCATGAGCAGCCAAGCGAGTACCCCATGATAATTTATTAATTAATTAATTTATTAATAGTAGTAAACCACTGATTAATATAATATAATCAAAATATATGTTAATGTCCATATCTCAATTAAGAATCTTATTTTATGTATCACTTAATTAAAGTAAAATCTATTAACCATTGTTAATTATTTATTAAAGTCCCATTTATTATTCAAACCCCCCTTACAATATCTACGCCAGGATTCTTGTCATTAGTAAATTTATTAAAATACATGATGTTATCAATTATTTATTTAGCGTATGCTTTTAATAGAGGGGAGACCGAAAGGGTTGTTCCTCTTCGCAATATCATAATCTCATTTTCCACAAAAGAAAACATGGAGAACAATGTGAGTTATAGTACTTTCAAAAAAGTCATTTTAAAACAGATTTTTTTTATATTTTAAAACATCATTAACAACTAAAACTAAAACACTTCACAAATTCACTAGACTACCATGTAAGAAAATATTAAATTCTGACTGGAGATTTAGAGCACGAAAATTTAACACATTGATTTTTTCATGGTAACAAGTGTGTGTCATATTTTTAATATTACCTTTATACTTCAAGTACGGTACCTAAATATATTGAAAAAATATGGTGATGTGAGAATTCCATACAATAAGAACTAGCTACAAGTTACATGATACTTATCTGATTGAGGAAGAACAAAAGGAATGCACTTCATCAATCCTCTATCGGAGAAATAATTTAAAATGTTAGAGAAAAATAATAGTTTCAGTAAGTTTACCTAACTTAACATTTTAATAATCCAATATCATGACTTTTCCGGATAGATCGTGTCAAAAAATACCAACTTAAGATATGGTTTTTTAAAACAAATAATTCAACTTATAATAGCCCACTGATGAGATGTAAAACAAGATAATTTATTCGTAAAAAGCATATCATCATAGCTTTCAGAAAGTCAATCGACATGAGAGAACATCCTAGTCTCTTAGATAATCCAGACAGGAAATTATTAACTAAGAATTACTGCCAGAATTTTCAATTTCTTATGTCAAATAAATATTAATACATTAAAGTTCAACACGTTAAGATTTTTATAGATTACAGTAAATGTATGTTGGTTTGGTTTCACAAACAACTAGCTGATTCCGGACTTATATTCAAGTAGATGGACTGATAATATTTTTGTGGAAAGCTAAAAAATAGAATTTTAAATGACACGAGAATCTATGTTTCATGTATATAAAAATTGGACTTCAATAGTTTTCAAAGTCTATTCTTAAAGAAATTTGATGGCTTACCTGGTACAGTGAAGAAAAACATTTGTCTTTAAAAAATAATCTTTTTGTTTATTATTATTACCCTCTCAAATTAAATAATTGAATTGAAATTTCTTCACATTATATCAAGTAGGTGAATCGGTTAATATTTTGCAGTTAAACCTATTTTTTATTCCTCAAACTAGAAACTAAACTAGAAAACTGCCAGTTTGCCGCTAAAATAATAACATAACCTACAAAACAAAATCTAAATATGAGAGCTCGACGTCGGCCATTTAATTTGTCAACTTCTATTGTCCTGGGGTACCGCTGCGGGTTGGGTAAATTCACTATTTCGACAACTCGCTGTTTCAGCCAAAACACCGAACTGTCGCCAGGGAGGTGACTCGCTATTTTTCTGTGACGGGTGACTCGCTGTTTTTGTGTGATCGCGCTGCCTGTCGGCAACTCGCTATTTTCCCCGCTAGCCGCCCACTCAAAACAAGACCGTGTCAAAGATTACCGACGAAAACCCCGCTAATAATTAAGTGGGTCAAGAAAGTGAGTGGGACATAATCGAGTGAGTAGCCCAGTCAAATGGTGCGAAAGTTTTTTTCTCGACGGTTTCATATGTATTTTAGGACGCTGAACTCGAATATAATATTTGCATACTCCTCAGGGGATGGCTTCACCCCCAAAATTCCAAAAAAAACTTAAATTTTGTGACTTTTTTAGTTTTTCTTTTTTTTGTGAAAACTAGTCGGTTTATCAAAAAATGTGTTCCAGTACAAATTGAAGAAAACAAATTTAGCTACAAAATGAGTGGTCACATTCGAAGTTTGGATCAATGACTGCCAAGCTATGAACCGTCAAAAAAGCGGTAGTTTTTGAGCTTTTATAGAAAAAGTCAGAATTGCTCACTTCAACTTGCTACAACTTGAAACCAGATGAGATATGTAGAAAATTCACATATGAGGTGAAAGTACAATCCATTCTGAACAAGTTCCACCTTTTATTTTTTAATTTACCTCTATGGTGGGGGGAACAGTCGCAAAATAAAAATTCTATGACATTCAACAAAAACTGTCTATTCTAGGGTATCACCTTTACAAGCCTATCTGAAGCAATATATCGACGTTTTTGGCTATTATGTTTTGAAAATGACTTTTGTTATACATTTATACATTAGTTTTTGCAATATTAATTGAGTCTGGTAGTCAACTACCATCTCCTACCCCTCTACTCTCACCACTTTCCAACATCCCTATTTACGTCTATCTATTCATGTACTGCACTGTATTATCGATTATTATGGCAAATGCTCATCACAAGAAACCATTTGGATTTATTTTTTGAAGTATAAAGTATTCTGGGGAAGCGATTCAATGACTTTTTGTACCATGATTTAGCATCCAATAGCATGGTTAATAAAGTTATAGGCTATTTAAAAATAAAAATCCAAGTGGTTATTTTTTATAACTTGATGTTAGCTGGCTTCCAATTGAGGTATTGTAGCCTATTATGTATCAAGCCTCTTTTTATGAATTTATCTCTATGATGACATAATATTCAAGATTAAAATCACCATATCATAGCCTATATATGTTGTTATAGAGGAACAAATTCCAAAACATGAGGCTTGATATACTTAATACCTAATACACCAATGCCACGCTAATATTTACAACAATCCTACTGGACTTGTTGTAGTCATTTATTATTAATTTGATGAGTTTATTAATGGAAGCAACAGGCTTATAATCCCATTTTGCCTCCTATACACAATACAATAATATTCAAATATCATAAAGTAGAGATGAAAAAAGTAAAGTCAAACATAAGTCAATATACAAGCAAACTTTTGACTAATTGCTTGTGAAAAAAAACCATTTAATATGATGGTTTAGTGAGGAAACGGTTATTTGATTGAATAGTTTTTGACTGTAATCTCAATTGTGATTATGATTGATTTTTAATTTTATTATAAACGCCAAGGTAATTTGATTGTAATGTAATGTAAAGTACCTTAATAAACTCTATCAAAACCTAAAGTTAAGTGTTATCAATGGATGGAGAAGAAGCCAAGTTACAAATATGTGTAATTCAACCAATAAATCATCACCCAGTGTAATTAGTGATTGGATATAGCAAAGACGTCAGCTTTGAAGTTTGAAATTTTAACTAGGAGAATGGAGTTAACTTAAAAAAATTGAGTTTATCAATATAGGCCTATTTGAATTTGAAAAAAAAATTTTAAAGGCTATATTGAACTGAAATTTGTACAATACCGTTCTAATGTTAATATTGAGTTTAGTGACTGATAAAATGGATATCAGTTCTAAAATTATTGAATATCTTAAATTAAATATAACTCTTGCTTTTTTGTCTTTTCAGCAATTTCTACTATTGTGTGATTGCAGAGTCTTCCTATCTTTCCTACAGTCGATTTGTTAATGGAAGAATAGCCTATCATTTGAATTATTTTTATCTGTAACTATAATTTAGTGATTTATCCTGTATATGACAAGAACAGAGTCTCTTAATAAGATTCTGAGCACCATTCTCAGCTTTGAAAATCAGTAACATTAAATACAGCCACGTGTTTGCCATCAATTAGACTATTAGAGTAAGAGTAACTTACTTTAGAGATTTTCTGGTAAATTTATTTTCTTATCTCATAGAAAATAATGTCTAAGAACATATACGTATACTCATAATAAGAAATAATGTAAAAGTCATTACTAGGTAGGGGTTGGTTCTACGTGTTTTTTTTTCATTATTCTATCAAAGACAATAAGAATTAAGAATAGGCCTATTGTGCTAGTTACTCTATGCTATTACTCCTCTCTAGTTTAAAAAATTGTAGAATGCTCTACTTTTTGAGTAGTAGTGAAGTTGATATTATGGTAGTTATCCATGTTAAATGAAAAGACAAGATGTTGTCAAACCACTAATTTATTTTAAAATCGAGAAATTCTGGATTTTTTATAAATTAAAGAATTAAGAATCCTTATTTTATCCTTTAAATTCAATAGCAAGAGATATGATTGGCCACAGCTGATCGACTATAAAAAAGTTATTAACATTCTGGTGTAAACGTGGCTGTGGCATAGTTAAATTAGTAAGTTAGTTATATAATATACTAGTAATTCTGTGAATAGTGGACCTCCACGAAGTCACCCATGGATGGGGCATTATTCATAAAGGGAATACTTCATTAATGGGAATGCGTCATTGCATGCAAACTCAACAGCTGGTTAAGCATGAATAATTCTATAGTGTGAGTTCTCCTATGTTTAGAAGTATGAATGTATATAGTAATATTTTAGTATGGAAGTAATACCTTTTTCTTTCATATTATCCTTAAAATGCAATATTTCAAGAAACCTTACATATACATCAACGCGCAATTTCAAGAGGAACATTCCTGTCAGATTTTCATTAGAATCTATTGCCGCGTTTTGTTGTAACAAACAAACAGGCAAACAAACATAGAGAGAAAATCGTTGTCTTGAATCTAGACCTCACTTACGTTCGGTCAAATACGTTATTCAAAAAAGTTATTAACATTTCGTTGTAAACGTGGCATTGGCATTAGAGCAACAACGTTCCACCATAATTTTAAAAGTAATTTTTTACCTACATCCTACATAATGATAACTTTAAAAAACGATTTTTCATCTATTTAGAGTACAAAAATTCATAAAAACACACATTGAATATTTTAATATCATTCCCTTCATTTACTGCAGTACCCGATTTGAAATTCTGCTCTCTTGAATAGTTGAGGATTTGGCATTTAGAACCCTAATGTTTCAATCCCTCGAATTATTAATAGAATCATATTGGGTACCTAATACTGTATATGAATATTTGATAATATGTATTTATCAGTTATTTTAATTTCTCCACTACATAGATGATAGTCATTTTGTTCTCTATAATCAATTACTTTTGTACTAAGTTTCTTTCACTTGATGTTTCTCATCTTCATTTTTTTACATTTACATTTTTCCTCTCTAGGTTTCTCTTGCCAAGTACACAAATCAATTAAATAGAAATAATCTATTGCGGAAGACATTGGCATCAGCCCCAAATAGTGATATTAACTTTACTAGGAAACGTACCAAAAATTTGTTTCCCTCAATATAGAATTGTTCTGTACTCAAGAAATTGGCGAGACAAAGCTTTTTGTTAGTAAAGAAATAGATAAAGTCATAATGTGTGTGTAGGCAAGAGACACTCAATGATGGTTAGCTGTCCCATCAGTTTCTAGAAAATCATGTTCAAGTGGCAAAAACAAAATAAACAAAGACAGAGAAGAATTATTCGTATTCTCTGCCGGTCGCTCTGTCACTCCATTATCCCTATACTGATACGCTCTCACTCACTATTTTTGCCACACGCGCTCACTCTCTCTTGACTGTTCTACAATTATTATTTGTCACGTTACCTCTAGTTCTCATTCAAGTGGAGTTAACAATACCTGGCGGCAACCCTTGATCTTCTGCCTGAATAATTACTAAATCCAGCCTATTGACCGAACCAGAACTTTCTAATTCCAACCACACACTATTCTTCAAGAAGAATGAAAAGGGTCTCATTTGTCATAGATAAAAATTCTATAGTTACAGAAACTGCTTCTTCTTCCTGGGAGAACAATATACCTGCTTATTCTCTAACGAAAGACAATGTTCTTTTATATCCTGGTGAAGGTTATCTGTTAGCAAAAATGGTATAGTATGTACAAGCAAAGATGACCCTCTGGCAAAATGGCAAGAAAATTACTCCATCTCGGTCAATATTGATTAAAAAATTACTGATTTGGTCTTAATTGTAGGAAACCTTCTAAATTTGAGACCAAATCAATATTTTTTTAAGTCATTTTCTCATCTTGCCAGACAGAGGGTCTTCCTTGTTTGGACAGACTTATGCAGGCCCATTTCTATAACTGGGCAAGATGCACAGTTGACCAGGGGCGCAAGAGCTCAGGAGATCATTTTTGTAACTGTGATTTGGAATGATGTAGGTATTGCAAAGAGGTGACAAAACAAGAGTATTCATAGTGGAATTAAAAAAAAGAATTGTTTGGGGCCACTTACGTGCTGGAGTTCCTGTCTATGTTTTTGAAGGAAAAGGGTAGTCTGCCCACACGCGCTTTGAGGGTTACATTCTGCAAGCCTAAAACCTGATATTCTGTACATAGAAATTATTTTATTTTTTCACATTATGCTCAGTGGTTATTGCTGTTTCAATCCGCAATATCCAACATAAGTATGAATGTGTTAAGATTCAATCAATGAAGCAATTAATTTATTAATCTTGCAAAATTCAAATTCAAAATTGTTTATTAATAAAAAATTATATATTCCCAAAAATATAAGTATTTAGATAATATGATTATTCTCACCGCATGGATGATTTGTCTGTGTGCAGGGAGGAAGATAATAAAAGACTAGGTATAATGTTGTACCGTACGCAGGACCTATACAGTACACTAGTGGAATAAAATGATAAATTGCCTAATAGTACAATTAAGTTTATCTAAAATGATTCTGCAATTTTTGTCAAAGACTTTACCAACTGAGATAATGTATGAAAATACAATAATTGTTATGACCTTCAGACTATTTGTAATATCATAATATTTGTCAGATTTATACCTATTTGTTCCTATGAGCTTCAAAACTCATAGGTCGTGATAATAATTTATGTACCAGAATCTATCATGCTCTTGAAATACGGTACTCTAATTTTTTTGAAAATTCTTAGTCTTGTTGTAACTTAATTCTATGAAGATGAATAATTAAAATGTAATCCAATTTACAAGTCTACAAAAATTATCATGAATATCTGACAAGATCATTTTGAGAAGATTATGAAATTATTATCTGAGATTCATGAATTTTCTTCAAAATACGATTAAAAAATGTATAAAGAATAATATTCAATCTTGAATAATTTTGTGATTGAACAAGCAATTTCACCTTAAATCGTGCAATAAAATTATAAGTTTGAAGCCTGTCGTATTCAACGTAATTCTTTAATGCAAGGCGCTATATATAGTCCAGTTAATCAAGCCTGTCCACACCGGTATAGCGAAATGGGTCGGTTGAGGTCGCTCTCCACTGAATAATATTATGGACATATTATGTTCTCGCTGATTATCCTGACAAAGCTCAGTATTATTGATTCCCTAATCATTCATCAACCGCCAATTTCGGTAGACGCCAACTGAACTGGTGAAAAGTTCCAATTTCTCACAAACTGATAACGTTCTAATTCATTAAATTGGGTAGCTGCTCAAATTCAACTCGTTATTTACAAAATATGAAAATACAGAATATCACTATATTTCAATAGTAGTAATCTACAAATAAAACAAATAGAAAATAAGATACAGCAACCCACAATTATAATAATACTTGATAAATGAATCATAGAATAAAAAAGAATTACAGGTACAGTACCTAGTTTCGTTTCCAACGCAGTGGTCTGAGCCACTAAAATTAAACAGTGCTACCTGCTATCTGCTATCACTCACTGTATAGTTTGTAAAATTTACTGGATTTGTAAAAATGAAATATTCTAATTTTCTTGAGTGATATAAAATTTCACTATAGATAGGCCTATTAGCAGAGCTTTTAGACGTGTTTTAAAATTGAATTATTCTCTATTTTTGTTAAAAATAATAAATAAACGATTGAGTTAATGATAAATAAAATGAAAGAATCAAATATCTTTTTTTAAAACTTTGAAAGTATCATTTTTCCCAGACATGTTTTGAGCTTAAGTCTAAAATAATAATGTGAGTATTATTCTTGTCACATTGAAAATGGGCTTAAGCTCGAAACATGTCTGTGAGAAATAATACTTGAAAAAGGTTATATGATTTCTTCATTTTATTTATCAATTATTTTAAATAGCCCTAAGTTCAATTCTCAATTGAGTTTTGCTATACTTCACTATTTGATGAATACTTAGTAAGTAGTGATTGCTGCACGGTACCATATATTTTTTTCAAATATTTGATAAGGACCTTTATTATTAATAAATGTACAGTATTTCTGAAAATTTTCAAATTCTTATCAAAAGAGAAGGTTTTCAATTGCGTAGGTAGAATAGATTTTCAAAGAAAATTTATTCAACTTCACGGTCGATCCCTTTGCAAATGATTTTCGACCTCATCCCTTATTCATAAATACTGCCAAAAGTGGAAAAAGGTACCGTATTGAAGTACAATGCTGTAAGCGAGAGCTACTTTGTCAGAAAGGCCTTATATTCATTTTTCACATTTTCTCTAGTTACTATCTGTCCGGCAACAAACTTACAGTATCAGTACATGAATTTATTCATTTCTACGATTTCAATAATTATTATTATACTGATCTTCCCAATTCTAAACGTTTCTAAATTAATTGAAATTTCAAGTATAGTAATGTGAATAATAATAATATAGTATTTATGAAAATTTATTGGAAAACTTTCGATTACACGGTATCTTGGCTCATAGGCCACATAGAGACTTCTGGATTTTACTGATTGCTGCCATCCGACGCTACAATTTGAGAAGCAATTTTATTGGTGTTGTGTATCCATTCTTTTTTTCACTTTAAAATTTAAAACTCAATAAAAATCACTTATAAATGGAAATAAACAGAGTCAGAGTCACAACAGGTCGAAACTATAGTAACTACTATGTGAGTAAGTTTATTTCCATTTATAAGTGATTTTTATTGAGTTTTAAATTTTATTGGATTCGGTATTAATTAGTTGTTAAATTGAATAAATTAAATTTAAAGTGAGTCTAGTTTGCTTGTATATATTTACCGTGCAAATGTGTATATATGTATGTATCTGTATATATGTATCTTGTGTATACATGTACCGTATGTATCAGTAAATCACATGTTTGGCGAATTCCATCATAACTTTAATTATTTTTTCTACAACTGCGCGTAAAACAAGATTTTACGAGCTGAATTCTCCTCGTAAAGAAGCCCATTTCTGAGCAGAATCTTCATTACGCTCGCTAACCATCTGCGCATGCGCAGTAGAATTACTTTACGCTTGCTAAGCAATTGCGCATGAGCAGTAGAATTACTTTACGCTCGCTAATCAGCTGATCATGGCTCGCCAAAAGTAGGTCAGGTGGAGTCATAACATAACCTAACAAAAGTCGACAATGTCTGATTGTACCTGTACCAGTAATTACACAAGAGTAATTTAATAGTTAGCAGTATTTGAGGACTGAGAAAACTGTAGATTAACAGATTCGTGCAGTTGTAGAAAAAATATTGTATGTAATTCGCGCGTAATGCTTCTTTATCGCTCTTGCAAAATTATCACGCTCCACTACGCGTCGCGTGATAACTGTTTTGCGCGAGCGATAAAGTCGCGCATTACGCTCTTAATACATAAATAGCTATTAAAGAATGTGTTCATCCAGCTGTACCTTACACATGAGGATGTTTTTTTTATTGTTGATGAGTTTCCGAATTGGTGAAATTTTTCAAGTGTTTTCTTTATTAGTGTAGGCATAATTTTCTATCAATTCTCAGAATTGATAGATGGTTATGGTGTAGGTATTGATTTATTCAATTCAACCTTCATAAATGAACCTTCTCAATTAAAAATTTTCAAATAATTTTTTGGGATCAATTAATTTATCTTAGATTTCTGCTCTAATTGGTTTAGCAACCAGTTAACCCCCAAAGATTCTGTGTGGTTCAGGACTTGCATCTAGCAGATTTTGTTGAAATTTCTTAAATTCATAACTTTATATGAAAAGTAAATAGATAAAGATAATTTTGAAAATGATAAAAACTTTTTAAAATGCAATAAAAAGAAGGAATTGACTTCTTTGATCACACTATTGGTTAATAGCAATTCTTTCTCTCATACCTGTGAATATATAATTAAAATATTATTATTACCTCTAAATAAAGTACCATATTCAAGTACAACTCAAACAATAAAAAAAGGTGTGACTAAAACTAAGTAAACCTCCATTATCTATAAAGTTAAAATATTTTCTGAAGAAATACTTTAAAACTATAGTTTCAAGCCACACTTTTTATAGTTTAAGTTGTACTTGAATAATTTATTCAGAGGTTTATAAATACTTTATTTATCTATGAATAATTTATTTATTTATGAATACTTTATTCATATAGTTTATGAATTGAGCTCTTGTTATAGCACAATGTATAAATTTTAAAAAATATGTAAGTTACTACTATTAGGTTATTATGGTCGTAACATGTATTTGTTAACTCAAGTTCAGTGTAACTTCACAGAATAGTTTATGAATTGAATTCTTGTTATAGCACTATGTATGGGCTAATAGGTACCTACCACGGATACTATAACACCGTATTCCAGTATCCAGGGCCGGATTTGAGAGTATGCCGCCAATAGGCTAAATGTAAATTTGCCGCCTCTTGAGACTTATACGTTATACTTTGCTTATTCCGACTCGTTATGGGTTAAGAGGGATACGTGGGTAAGCGGCAGTCAGAGCCAAATCAGTAGTAAGATAGTAAGATATATTTATATAGATGGGCATGTAGCAAAAAATATCCCGTGGACTTTATAGTACGGTGCAATTAGTTCAAAAAAAGACCGAACCTCAACATCCAAAGAGGAAGGACGATTCCTATACCAACTTGTTCTATACAACCATAGCCTCCTTCAACATCTATTAAAGGAAGCTTTGATACAACCTTTTATTGTTCGGTAAAACCTTACACCCTTTTGAGCGTCGGGTTTTTGGGGGAGGGGGTTGAAAGGTGCAAAATTTCAGTTTTTCGTGAATTGTAGCTGGCAGGATGTCTAGAAATTTGCATGAATGAAATTCAATACTTTTTTCAAGACAAAGTTTGGGTTTATCTGTGCATTTTTAAGCGTTGCAACTCGTGATATGATTTTATGTCTAAAAATACCACTATAAGTCTCAAATAAGGTATATTTTAATATATACATAAAAACATACCATTAACATATTTTATGTTTACGGTGCAATTATAGACTCAAACCTCAACATCCAAAGAGAAAGGACGATTCCTACGCCAACTTGTCCTATACAATACACAACCCTTTCAATGTTTGGTAGAAAGTTAAACCCTTTTGAGCGTCGGGTTTTGAGGGTAGGTGAGTTGAAAGGTGCAAAATTTCAGTTTTTCGTGAACAGTTGCCAAACCAAGCGTTGGAAGGAAAAATTCAATGCATGCTATTTCAAGAGAACAAAATTTGGAAGAGATTGAGACCAATTACTACTCTGTATCATCAACTGTTTCCAAGATACATTTTTTTTGAAAACTCCATATTTTTTCTCAGGAATTATTCCGTTACTTTGAAAGTTAGTAACTTTGAATTGGAAACACTTGCATCCGTATTTCAAAATCCCTCTCTGCGAAATTCATTTCTCTCTAATTTGAGACCAGATTCACACTTCTATGTTCAGTGGTTCATGTGCTACACCGATTTAAAAAAAACCTTACAACCCCAAACCCCCAAAATTACATTTTATCATACAAAAGGGCTGTATAGAACAAGTTGGCATAGGAATCGTTCTTTCTCTTTGGATGTTGAGGTTCGAGTCTAATTGCACCTTACTATAAGTGTATTCAGAGACCAAACCGATTATATGCACTAAAATAATAGGCTACTACGTTCCAAGAATTACTAGTAGGTCATGTTTTTCAAAGTGAATTCAGAAATCGTAGAGAAAATTTAATTTATTTTTTGAAATTATTTTATAAATTTTGATTTTTTTCCAATTTGCCGCCTCGAAAATTTGCCGCTCTAGGCTGCAGCCTACTTAGCCTATTTAGAAATACGGCCCTGCCAGTATCCGTGATAGGTAACCTACTGTATAAGTAATTCACAGTTTTATAGGCCTAGTTACCGGTAGTCAACATAAATGTAGGCCTAATTAATTATAGGCGCATATTTTTATAAATATTGTTTGCCTATCTTGAGTTGTGTAAATATTAAATTTTGTCAATCCTTGGCCTGAATGTTTTGTCTTCTCCCAATTAATTTCGCTATCCTTTTCCAATTGGGTAAAAGTGAAAAAATACAATACTGACTTGAAAATGATGCTCATTTATTATGTGAGTTGCAAGTAAGTTATCAGAAACAATTTGCAACAAATTCTGGAACAGATTGCTACCACACACACTGCTCAGGCGCTAAGTGCTGTATGTAGACCAACAGATAGGAGAAGAAACTGAGTACACTTGTTTCCATCATCTACAGTAGACAAAATCTTCTATTTAATAGGCCTACCGTATAATATATAGGTATCTAATAATACAAACTATGTAATGGACCATATATTGATGGTCTAATTGATCTCTCAATTACAGATTACTCATTACTCATTACTCATTATAAAAACAAAATTGAAGAATCCTCTCACAATCCTAGAAAACTTTGGGCTGTCATTAATGAAATTTCAGGACGTCCAGCTAATAAACAGCCTTTTCCCATTGGAGCATTCTCCCAACCAGAGGAGATAACTAATTCACAACAAATTGAAGAGGTTAGTAATCAATTCAATCAATATTTTTCGGCAGTAGGTGAAAACTTGGCAGGTTCCATTATAGCACGGGGTGCGCCGGAAATAAATGACCGAGATTACGCTGCAGATACTGTTTTTGAGATGCAACCAGTCACTAGACAGGAACTTGCTGACGTGATCAAAAGTCTAAAAGGGCCGATCCGCCCCTGGCTACGATGGGATCCCAACTAAGGTTTTCAAAGATAACTTAGATGCATTGATATTACCTATTCACCACATAGTCAATCTTAGCATTCAGACGGGCCGCTTCCCAAGTGCTTTCAAAACCGCCAAGGTGATCCCTATACATAAATCAGGGCCAAAAAATATTTTCTCTAATTATAGACCAATTTCGTTGCTGGTAACAATGTCTAAAATTCTTGAAAAATGTGTAAAAATTCAATTATCTAAGTACCTTACCAACAATAATATGATCTCTGAAAACCAATATGGCTTTCAAGAATCCAGGAATACTAATGATGCTCTCTTTGATTTGACACGGTTCATTTCTGATAACATTAAAACAAAAAATAAAGTCTTAATAACCTTTTTAGATTTAGCAAAGGCCTTTGATTCTGTAGATAGAGGCAAGCTCATCAGCAAACTTGATATGATAGGGATAAAAACAATGCATTGCTGTGGTTCAAAAGTTACCTCAACAATCGACAGCAGTATGTTTCAATTGATGGTAAATCAAGTGGAACAGAAACTGTAGAGTTCGGAGTGGTCCAGGGAAGCACTCTTGGGCCATTACTCTTTCTTATTTATATAAATAATCTTTCAAAATTACCAATAAATGGAAGCTTGTTTCTTTTTGCTGATGACACAGCGTTGGTGTCAACAGGAAGCACTTGGGAGGAGACCTGTCGTGGTGCATCAGCAGACCTGGCAAAAATCAAAAACTGGTTTGACCACAACTGCTTGACTGTTAATGTGTCCAAATCTAAATACATGACAATAGTTACTAGAAACCAGGCTGATCCTAACCCATTCATACTTAGAATGCACTCTTGTGGAAATGCACGGTCTCAGGACTGTGACTGTGGCATCCTTGAGCGCGTTGGTGACTACAAATATTTGGGTGTAATAATAGATAACAAGTTGAGTTGGGGGCAACACGTTCGGTGCATCAAAAGTAGGCTCAGGAGATTATTATTTGCATTTTCTGAACTCAGCCAAGTCATGACCGTTGATCAGTGCAGGTCAGTATACTTTGCCTATGCTCAGTCACTGATCCAGTATGGTATCCTGGCTTGGGGTGGTGTTTCGTCCTCGGTGCTTGAACCGCTAGCAGTCACACAGAGATCAGTAATTAAAAAATATTGAAAAAGGTAACAGATATCCTACCAGTTTGCTTTTTACAGAATTTCCTGTTTTAAATATAAGACAACTTTTTATCAAATCATTACTACTTCACATAAAAAATACAAATCAAAGATTATAGGTGAAATAAATGTAAATTTCCGGTATCAGACTCGTCACAGGACCAATTATAATTATGAAATTCCGCAACTCATCCATGGGTCAGAGCAGACAAATTCATTCTACCTGGCTCACATCTTATATCGAAACATTCCAAATGAGGTCAGAGAGGCTGAGGTATACAGTCTAGCTGTGTACAGAAGGGGTGTGGACAGGTGGCTATACCACATTGGTCGGGAGGCAGCCGAAGCCTTGCTCTGCTCACGCTATAACCGTTAACAGCTCATGGAAAAGCCAAAACTTTAAATAATAATATTTTTCTCTATTTCTCCACATTTTGTTATAGTGCGGTCTCTCAGCCTTCCTCGTTCACTTTAATGATTTTCTTCTTTTCTATAATTAGCTCATTTGCTATAAATTATAAGTCTTTGTGTTCTGTTAGAGTAATTTCTTTTTTATTTTTATTTGATTTACTATTTTTTGTTACTATTTTATTTTGCAATATATATAATTTGTGATTCTATTCGTCTGTCCATTGAACTCTCCCCCACACGCAGACAAATAGTCTTTGTGGGGGAATTCCGTGTGCTTATGTAATGGAATCTATAATTATGTTTGATTTGTAAATTTTTGAAGGAATAAAGATTATTTTGATTTGATTTGATTTGACTGTAATGACATACGGTAACTTGAGGGAAGAGATGTGAAAAGAGGTCACGTTCGTGTACAAAACTGGGAATAATAGATAGGCCTACTTCTCGAAAAAATATATTCGATGTCAAGAATTAGCAGAATTTAAGCTTATTATTTTCTAAGCCTATAATTTAAGCCTATTACCAGACTTTCTAGCCTACTTAGCGTACATGGCTTATCAACGATTAATTGGAAATATAAGATATATGCCAAACTTGCGTTAAAACATTAAAAATTTTGTCTCAAATTATAGATCACAATAATTCATCATATTCATAATTCTTGAACCAATATTGACCGAGCTGGAGTCATTATGGATCACAATGTTTCCTACAGTTTAAAATCAAGTTCATAATTCTCGAACCAATATTCACCGAGTTTTTATAGATCACAATGTTCCCCATAATAATTTGAAATCAAATTCATGATTCTCGAACCAATATTGACTGAGCTGCATAGACTTGCGTCGAAGTATATCAGGTATCAGACTAGCGTCAAAGTTTGCATGCCCCTCCTAGACAGATGAGTTTTATTGATGGCGGACTGTGGCACGAAACAGCCAGTTGCCTGACCTGGCCTGCCGAGCTGCAATAGCCAAAACGTAATTTCGCTATTTCTCAAAAAACACGCAGTTGTCTAAACAGCGAGTCACCTCCCCAGCGACAGTTCGGTGTTTTTGGATAAACAGCGAGTTGTCGAAATAGTGAGTTGCCCCGTCCCTACCGCTGCTATGAGGCTCACTCATCATCAACACCTGCAGGGGACTTCACTGCCAACTATATTTCGGTGCAAGAGTCTTCAGTCTTGTGGTGAAAGGTTCGATTATTGAACAAGTGATTATTTATTTCAAGTACCTACTTTTAAATCATGACAGTAAACTTCTCTAAGTGTATCATAAAATCAAAAAGTTCAAAAGGGATGATACAAATGTGTACCACCAACAGTCTGTTCGGGAAGGCGACATTCTGTACCTCCGACATTTTGCACCAACGACAGCCTGTGATACTTTTAGTCGAAAAATGGTACAGATTGTCGTTTGACGCAGCCGACAGATTGTACCATTTGGCACAGAATGTCGTTAGCACACATTGTCGGATCGTGCAGAAATATAGAAAATGGAACAAAAAGTCGTTGCACGAAAACAACAGATTGTAATAGCTCAGGAATGTGATACAATCTGTCGTTGGTACATTTTGTTGGATGGAGTAGGAATTTAAATTGGTACAGAATGTCGTTGCGTGCACCCTACATATTGTGATACCTCAGGAATGTGGTACACTTTGTCGTTGGTACAAATTGTCGGGAGGGGTAGGAAAATAAATTGGTACAGAATGTCGTCGCACGCAAATGACAATCTGTACCAACTTCAGAATATATCGATTTTTATCGACTTTCTTTATCGGTTTTTTGATTCTATCGATATGCTACCACAATGGAAGGGAAACTGAAAACACTACCTATATATTCTGCCCCCATTGAAATGTTGAACACCAAAGACCAAAGAGCCTTTTGTCTCATTATATGGTGCCGGTACCCATTCTAGGCACGGTTGGCTAAATATATTTTCTTTTTGGTACCTATTGTTATTTTATGAAATGACACCATTTATAATTCACAAAACGTTGTTAAAAAAAGGACGACTTGTCTATTAAAGTGTCTGGCAGGGAGCAGGGTGGAAGGGAATCTTGGGAGCTGGAATCAAAGCAGGTCCACTTGTGAAACAAAACTTTCCCAGTGGAATCAATCTCTGGAGCAGAGATTATGATTACTATTACGTTTGTCCATTAGATAAGTATAATGTAATAAATCTAATTGAACCGTTTTCAGAGGCCTCAATTTAAGTAAGGAAATAGTAAGGTAATAATTTCAAAAGTATAAATAATCACAAATTGTTGTGATTCCAGAATAGTTGAAATAAAAACTTTCACTTTTTAGCACTTGGATTATAGCAACTAATTACAGTATGCTACCTTTGATTGCTCATAAGTTACACCTAGATAACATACAAACGTTTTTTACACCTAATAAACACGTTTTCAGTTTCACTTTTCCACGTTTTTTTGGTGAAAATATCAAGAAAATCACGTTTTTTCACGTGAAGGAAAGGTGGAAAAGGCGGGACACTTAATTGCGTGAATAAAACGTGAAAATAACAGGTTTCTTCAACATTTCAACATTATTTTCATGTTATTTCCACATCTTATTTCCCCAAATTTCACTTGAAAAATACATTTAATATTAAAATAATATTGGAAAATTTCAAGGTTAGGGGTTCACGAACCACATAACTGCTGTTATGAACTTTGATTAAAATTGATTTATAAAATTATTGTAGTTGGTTACCTGTAGTAGGCCTAATTATTACTAAATTTAATTTGGGGAGGCAGTAATGATTTGATTGAAAAATTAAAATCGAAAGAAATCATTTGAATGCAAAATTTTATAATGTTACAAACATTTAAGTGTCAAAAATTTGTCATCAACCAGGAAAAGGGTTGTCATTCTCCTGAAAAAGAAGCTAAAGGAAAAGGAAACAATAACATAAAAAGGAAAATAAACAACAGTAGTATATATTATAATATTATTTATTAAAAAAATAGTCTGAGTGCTTGTGAGAATTGAAATAATAGGTTGAAAGTACATTAACCAAATAATCTCTTAACAAATTCTGAAAATTACATGATTTTACAATTTCATGAGTTATTTGAAAAATATTTATGATAAAAATAAGGAAAGACTTTTATAGAATGATGAATTGAGTATAGAACATTATTTGGGAGATTTTTATAACTTCAATACAGTACTAGAATAGTAGTCTATGCAACAGTTGTATAATGGGAGCCTTTAAAGCATGAGGTGAGATATGAGTTAGAGCCACAAGCAGCAAGCAAAGCAAGCGTAGCAAGTGCTCTAAGTATCTCACAAGTGCTTTAAATGCCTAATACAACCGTTGCATACACTATTTTATCTACAGAGTGTTCAAAAAATATGACACTTTTAATAAAACAATCTTTAAGATTTGTTTTTGTGAGTAGGCTACCTCAGGTCTAATCACAGAAGTAAATGTGGATATAAAGCTAGCATAGGAGTTAGTAGTTAGTGGAACACCTGCTTACTATTATTCAGAATGTTCCAAGAAGTAAAGTGTTCATCTTTTTGTCAAAATTCATTGTTACAAAAAATGATCTAATTTTATTATGTATAATTATGTTTGTTGCAATTAAATACCAACAAGCTTTAAAAACACTTTCAAATTTTTCAATCATTTAATTGATTGCCACTTTGCTACATTTATATTTTTAATGTTCTTTCTGTTTTCTTTTTGATGTCAGGTGACCGTAACAAAGCTTTGAGAATCAATTGTACTACACTAGAGGTTTAGCTATAATAATGTTTTAAGACTCCCTAGATTGTATTCAACTTCTTTCAAAGAATAAAGAATTATTTGATTTGATTATTTGAAACACCATGTTTCTATAAACTATCTAATTATTTATTAATTTCACTTACAATTTATTCATTGAAAATTTAAATAAGTTATTGCACAGTAATACATTGACATGAGGATCAATAGTAATATTATTTCCAATATTTAGACTTCAATTTTAATTATTAGAGAAATCAATAATAGTAAGTTAGGCCAATACAAGTTCAACATCAAACTAAATTTAGAATCAAGGTGTATAGAAGAGTAGAGGTGGGGCGGAGTGAAGCAGCTGGCTGTGAAAGTTATAATTTTGACATCACGGAGTTCCTCTAGTCAAAAATTCAGCATTGATTTCCCTATCCTAGCCAAAAAATTGCGCACTTTTTCTCAATTTACGAATTATAGAATTGTTTAATAGGTAAATTTCTTATATGAGCTTGTAGAGAATTTCAAGACCTACATTTTGAGTGATTTAAATCTAAATTTTACTCCAATTTTACATGAGAAAATGTCTGTCAATGTGTCTCAGGAATGCTCTGCAGCTGGGCTGATGCAATTAAGAGTAGCAATGCTATTATAAGATACATTTATAATATCATTGCATTCAATAGCATATTGCTATTCATAACTTGCTTTAGCCCAGCTGCAGAGTATTTCCAAGGCACGTTAACGGACTTTTTCTCATGTTAAATTTGAGTAAATTATAGATTTAAATCACTCAAAATGTAGGTCTTGAAATTCTCTACAAGCTCATATAAGAAATTTACCTATTAAACAATTCTGTGATTTGTAAATTGAGAAAAAGTGCGCAATTTTTTGTCTAGGATAGGGAAATCAATGCCAAATTTTTGACTAGAGGAACTCTGTGACGCCAAAATTATAACTTTCACAGCCAGCTGCTTCACTCCGCCTCACCTCTACTATTCTATACACTTTGATTTAGGGCCGGTTTCTCCAAGTTGGATTAAACCAAATTTTGGATTAAACCAAAATCGGTGTGTGCTTCCTTACTGCTATCAAGAAAGTGACATTCAAATAGATCATATTTTTGTGCTACATTTGTGTCTTTTTGTACCACAGAGGAAATTTTTTGTACCATTCCACTAACTGAGATAACAGCAATTCTTCTTGGTCGGTAGCCGATCTGACATTTAAATTCATTTTGGGGTTAGCACCGTTACAAATTTTATATTTGAATAAAAAGAGTTGAAGTGTAATGCTATAATCAAATTATTCAATTGAAATAATTTAAAATGAATAATTAATTTGATAATCCTCCAATTTGTGCATGAATATTCATTTTATTTGAAAAATATGCTTTGGATCTTGCATGTTGACCCATCTTTATAGTGCTAAGGTTGGTTATCCTACATTCACAAAATCACAAGTCAACCAGCTGCTATAATTTTCATTTTTTTGAGAGTTTAATTTTCATCATTCAGCTGATGGATTATCTTGAAATTTAAACTTCCAATCCTGGCCGATTAAACCAATTCTGCCAAATTTCATTGAAAGTCATTAAACCAACCAAAATTTGAAAACCCGGCCATGGGAATTTTCCATTACCTACTCCAGCAGTATAAACCTGTACCCCGACCTGTTCAAATTTGAATGAGAACTATGCCGTAACATTGTATTAATTCCATGACATTTTCTACCACCAGAAAAATTTTTTGTACTCCTCTTATTTTTGGGTTCTAGCAATTAGAAAGTCGGGGGTTAGAGCCTGACACGAGTCAAATTCAATTAAATTTGAACCAAAATGGGATAGTACAAAATTTTATTTGAGTGGTACAAAGAAGTACAAGAAAATAAGGGGGACAACCAACTGACCCAACTTCCATTTGACCCAACCTACCACTAGACCCAATTTTTTAAAATCGAGAAAAGCAGCGAAACCACTTGACCCAATCGTCATCTGACCCAATATACCATTTGACCCAATATTACAAACCTTCAAAACCAAGGGGTGTCTACCAACTGACCCAACTTCCATTTGACCCAACCTACCACTAGACCCAATTTTTTAAAATCGAGAAAAGCAGCGAAACCACTTGACCCAATAGTCATCTGACCCAATATACCATTTGACCCAATATTACAAACCTTCAAAACCAAGTGACCCAATTGTCATCTGACCCAATTGACATCTGACCCAACTACTGTGCTGCGCTCTCGTGTTATAGTTTATGGTGCTCAAAACATCAATGCCTTCTTGATGAGTCGTACTCATTTGACAGCCATGAGAGTTGATAGTTCGATTTTTTTCTGTCAGATGTCGGGCCTGTCTTGATCAAGACTAGCCTGCTAGCCTTCTAATGTGGTGACATCTGGTACTATATTTTCAGTACTGTTTTCAAAAGCGGGAATTATAATTATTTTCAAAGTTCACTAATTGAACTGTATTTAAGATTTAATGAACCACGATGAGAAATGCCTCATAAGAAGATGAAATGCATAATATATTATGTAATGAAAAATTGATTGCATCATGCAATTCATCTCCTACCGTAACATATGAATGGCCATATATCATTATTAATAGTAAAATTTATTGATAATATTTACAAAGTGAAGTTTTATTATTATCAACAATGATGGACAGATCTATTTCAGTCTGGTACCTTATCTTACAAGAATGAGAAAAATAAGAGTTTCATGAGCAGAACTTTGTTTAGTTTACAATAAATAAGATCATACAGCTGAGATGGTAAGTATTCATTAGCCTAATTCTATCTTTACATTTTCATACTTCATTCAAACTTTTTTCATATTCTCTAGATTCATTTTTGGAGGAGCCTACACATATGAATCATATTGAAATAATCACAAAAAAACAGAGCTGTACACAGACATAATATTAGTCCAGTCAATGAGTGTTTTTTAGAGGAAAACAACATGGGAGGCCAATTTTTCCCCCATCGATTATCATCACAGGACGAGTGTTCTGCCAAAAGTACCCACCCCTACCCACCCATCTTGCTTCCTCCTCAGCACTTCCCAAAGTTCCACTTCTGTATGATTTTTTATATTGAATTTATCTCAGCAACCATTGGAGATAAAAAACGAAATTTTTTTCTCATTATTTAGAAAATTAAATTCTCTTCATTTCATGTCATTACAATTTCACTTCAGCTCCTGTGGTTCACAAGAGTTATACATGTAAGAATGAAAGAAACCCCCTAAATTTATGCCTGAAAATGCTATTATTTTCCAAAATAAAAGTTTACTGTTTCTGTTCTCACTGAAAAATATCTTATATAAAAGTTGTAGAGCTTTTCAAGACCTACATTTTTCATTATAGAAACATATATTTTGCTGAAATTTAAGGGGTGAAAAGTCCTATTTATATGGTATCAATTTTACGTATAAAAATACCAACTTAATTGAGGAAAATTCATACGGAAATAATACATTTGGGAAAAACATATGGAGCTGATTTTCTCACATCGATAACTAGTATATCGACAAGTGGTTCGCTAAAAGTCCCCACCCCTACCTCTTGCGCCTTCCCCCAGCAGCCCCCCCAAAGTTTCCATTTGTATGGTTTTAATAAACTGTATTGTAACTCAGCAACATTTGAAGTATTAGAGAACGAATTTCCTTTTATTTCTTAGAAAATTTAATTTCTTCATTTCAAGTCTTTACCATTTCACCTGCAGCTCCTGTGGTTCAGTAGTTATGCATGGCGACAGAATGGATGGTAGCCCACAGATTTATGCCTTATGGCTTGGGGGTATAGATCATGAATTTCTAAAAACGCTAGAAAAAATCTGGCGAGCCTCCAATCGAACTAATTCCATTTTGGTGAGAGACTAGAAAGAGTACAGTGTCTCTGGTATGTGTGTGAGTGAGTGGAGCGAGAGCGTTCATTCAGGATAGTAGGAGAGCTAAACAAAATAGTGAAGAAGACGTTGAACAATAGAAATCGGTTCTATCCCAAGAAGGGAGT